>CM038216.1:1574527-1715249 GCA_021442155.1 Cymbidium sinense
TTGATGAGTCTTTCCTTTGCTTGTGTTGAGCAAATTCTCTGTTGTATATGGTCTCGGGAATTCCTCAGATCGCTTTGATGTATTTCTCATTCGTTCTTTGGGAGCTTTATTGTTCTAGTCAGAATTATTTTTGTTTTGTAATAATTTGCTAATATTTATTTCTTTATTCCTCTCGCTCTAAGGTCAGTAATTTATTCTCTGCTTTCTATTTTCTCCATACCGTGAAGTCTTTTAGCCAATCCGCCTTCTTCTGCTTTCTTTGTTTCTGTTGGGGATATGGGTTCATATCATATGCTCTAACTATAAATTTTAATATTTTAAAAAATTAAATCGAACAGTCACAAATTATATCATATTAAGTTAAAAAATATAATTTTATGCTAATTGTTTTGTCAAAATAGAATCAAAATATAATTTTTTAAATACCACTTACAGTACTATTTAGAGTAAAATAAAAAAAAAATGAACTCAATCTACGTGCATCAAGTGCTGCGTTTTCGCAAAAGTAATTAAAAAAAAATACACTTTTCAAACTCAGTTGATTCACACCTAATAAATCCCAAAATATAATTGGTGTAATTTTCGTCTATTATTATATGCAACATTTGGATATCTCAGAAATAATAATAAAAAAATCATAATTTGAAAGAAGCATTTTGTTTAATATTCGTTGGATTTAAGGTTCACAGTAAACGACAAAACTCCAATAATTGAATTAACATTTGTAACGCATAAAGAGCAGCAATAGATTTAAAGATATTTTGACACCTATGATGAAATTTTTGTACCTGAAAATCCTAAAGTCTTTATACTAAAACCTTCTATCGGTCTGTGTGGGCTCTGAAATTTTATCATCAATCTCTCATATTAAAGAAAGTATGGTTTAATTATCGGTCAAATTTTTAGAAGACAGATGTGGTGGTAGATAAGACACTATCCAAAGATTTCACCCTCATTTTGTGAGGACTTTAGATATGATTCTAGGTTTTCTATAGGCGCAAGCACCTATAGTTAATTAGACCTCTCAATACTAAGAGAGAACTTTCAATTATGGCTGGTCGTTAGGTCACTTAATGCGTAGCATATAGTAACAGCATGTGGAGTTTCAAAATTTAAATTTATGAAATTCATTATATTTAACTTAAAGTGGATGGTTGGGGGAATGATGATGCGCCCGATCTATATCTCATGGTCCCATCATCTCAGGTTGTCGGGCCCCCTAGTCTACTCAGTCAAAGAAGGTAGTTGACCCAACATGGCTGAAGGATCCTTACCAACAGCCATGGGTTGCGTTGTCCAAGTAATCCTTGTAGACCTGAGGTGATGTCTGTCTAAGGAGACAAGCTTAAGTCTACCTTAGCTGATAGAGGGGTTTTGACATATCAAGTGTACCCTATAATTCACATATGAAGGTATAGAGCTATTGAGGAGCATACGAGCTACAGTCGTGATCGTAGTATAATAGTGTCATTTGGCGGCAGCATATCGCGATTCAACTAGACTTATATTACGATTTGAAATAGCATATCGCGATTCATATTTGCTTCTTTAGTATTTGAGCTTGAGATATTCATATCTATTTCTTATGCTTATTAATAAGCCTTCAAATTTATCGCATACTTCAAATGAATTCTTTGACTTCTCTCAACTAGATTGAAATGAATTGTGAGAAAGTATATTATTCACTAGAGAATTTGTTGCACTCAATAATTAGTCATTGAAGCTATTGTAAGCATCTATATAGTTCAATCATGGATTCAACTAGGTTTATTCTAATTCATTCGGTATATAATATGACTCAACCATTTATTAGGAATCAACACTTATGATTTGTGCTCGTTGATGAACCACTTAATCAACCTCCTTAATTTGTGAATGCACATTTAAGCTTCTTATAAACTTCAGATAGCTAAACTATGTACTCATATAAAACCTTTTTATTTATCTCAAAGTGAATCATAAAGTAATCACAATGATCAGTGATGACTCTCTTTCATGCTTGTCAACAAGCCCTTTAAATTCATTTCAAGCCTTCTACAAAACTTTTCCTCTCCTCAGAATCATTTGAAATGAGTCATGGTAGAGTTTAGTATTCATTAGGATGACTTATTTATATCCAATGGTGAGTTATTTTGCTTAATACAAGTCTTCTGTAAGTCTCACTTGAACCACATTTGTATGCTTATAAGTTATATTTAATCCCACTATAGTCTTCAATGATTCACTTGATTCTCTTTTTGATTATTTCAAAAAAGATATTATGAGATTCGGTTCATGTATATTAAAGAAATTCAAGTTTATTTCAAGTTTTATAGGTTCATTTGAGTTTGATCCCTATTTTCTTATTTAAAATAGAATTTTCAATCTTATTTGTAACCAAGTCTCTTTCAAATTCATTTCAAGTTTATATATATTTAATTTATAATTCATTTTTTTAGGACTTTATATTTTTATATATATATTTTTTATTAAGTACCAAAAATTTGACAAAATTTCGATAGCATTTCGACAAGATTTCTAGTCATCCGTAGTCGATTGATCGCTTTGGCTTACCTGGTATGCTTTATTGAGCATACAAAGGTTCTACACCACGAAGTCTTCATACCCATTAAGCCCTATTGAGCATTAGTAAGGTCTTCAATCACCTCAATATAGCAAACATATATAATTTTCACATATGTAAGCCTCTTTATATTATGCCTTTGCAATGAGCAATGATGACGATTATCAAGTAAGCTGGCCCGCTACACCCTATTAAGCATAGTGGGGTCTTCAAACCTACTATGCCATATTGAGCTAAGTAGGATCTTTGATCACTAGTGTTGATACAAGAAAGTGTGAAGTCAATTATAGATATTGCCAGACCAAAAGTTTAAACTGTCATTTTTTTCTTTGACGGTAAAATCAACCATTGTTGCCACATTACGACGTAACCCAGAGTAAATCTCGATGTTGAAATTCACATGCAACTTTGCCACTAATGCAATGCAAGAACTCAAGGCTAGTAAACTTCGAGCCTCAATAAAATTTAGAAGGATAAAGTTTTCAAGATCCTTTCCACCATTAGCTAAAACAAACACAATATAACGTTGATCTTCTAGAAATGCACAAGGATGATCATTTTCAGAATTTTTTTTGGCATCCCAGTCTTCCCATGCTCTAATTAAGTATGTATCATACAAGCTTTGACATACTCAAAAATCCTTGGTCTCAATAAAATTTGTGCACGAATTGACCTTTTCACCACATTCATGCTGCTCTCTTAAAGAGTTTCGTTAAAGAAAGTAGGACCTCTTCAAGACTTCTTCATATTTATTCGACGCCTCCATTAATAACTAAATCATCATCAATGGGAACTACTTTGCATACGGTTTCACTAGCTCTAAAAGCTTCTCCATATGTACCTTCGCCATGCTTTGTTATACTGCTAGCATCACAATAATTCAAGAAGACATCGGACAATTTTACACGACATGATTGCTTGCACACTGTGATGTTTATTTCGAATATGTGTATGGGAGACACCACACAAATCTGAGGGTATACTTATTGAGGTGATCGTGTACGACTTCAAGGAATGGTGCACCATCTCAAAAGATAGAAATAACCACCCTATAATTGACCTAATCATCTAATAAGGACTCCTAAGGCATGATGAGTCTTCGATTATACCAGAGATTTTCTCCTACTTTACATGGATGAATAAAGCAGAGTTTATTTAAACCGTGTTCTAAAGTTTCCTATGGGAGCAAGCCCCCATAGTTAATTACATCCTAAGAAACGTGAGTTCCTTAGGAATACTCTCGATTAAAGTAGGCAATTGTTGTCTCCAAAGATTTTAAAGAAATGACTATCAATAAATTGGCTATGTTAGAAAATCAAAAGGGATAGATAAAAAAAGAGAGACTTATTATTAGAAGCTAGAGGGAATAAGTAGAAAATGCTCATGATACTAGGAAGCTCAATGAGCATTCCAATCCATCCTATAGTTGGGCTTTATATATTTGAAATTGAGAGGATTGATTTTATTAAAGTTGATATTTTATTAGAAAGCTAGGACTTATAATCCCACAATACAAGATTGGGAATATCTAAGAGGTGAGGATTTATGCTTGTAAGAAAAATAGTTACCTCGATCCTACCCATGGAGCTTTGGCAAGAACCAAAGCACCTAAATCTAAGCGAGAGATGGGTATATGGGAGAATAAACCACCCAATGTTGACTTATAACTACAAAAAGCTTAACCTCCAACGCTTTAAAACTATGTAGAAAAGTTATATGGTTTGTAAGATAGAAGTTGTTATTAGAAAGAGACTAAAGTCCTTAAACCCACTCTAAATAATAAAAGCATGAATGATATGAGTAATGACCTAGTCTAATGCAAATCTTTTAAACTTTATTTGATTTTAGACTCTTCATTTTGACAAAGGCTTTGGAATTTTATATACCTACATGAATGACGAAATAAGATTATGTTGACCTCAATATATATTAAATAAGTTGAGTCAAGCTCACAAGACAATTTTGACGGACTTCAAATGCAACAACACGTAAATCGAAGCTGAAATACATTAGACGTCACCAAAAGTGGGTCAAATGATCTCTGATCGATGAACAAACTTTGTCGTCATGTTCAGAACATCGAAATTGATCAAAATATAGATCTTTCATAATCTAACAATCGACTAATTAAGAGGTCGAAGTCATCAAAGCGCCATAATATATGAAGTCGAGAGGCTATGTCTAAAAGATCTCTCATAAAATTGATTATGCCAACTTCAAAATATGAAAACTATCAAATGAAACTGTCCATGCTCAATTCGGATGAGTCTGTGTAAATGTCAAATTATTGGAAGTGATAGCACGTAAATCAAGGATGAAATGCACTGGACGTCGCCAAAATCAACCCAAATGACCTTTGATTGACAAACTGACTTTACCATTGCATTCAGAATGTCAAAATTGATCAGAATATAAATATTGCACAATCTAATGATTAATCGATCAAGCAATCAAGCTATCAATGTGTTGACATGTATATCGAGTCGGAAGCCGATTGCCCAAAAGACTTCCGCTCATGAAATTGAGTCGTTAGCATCGAATCTTGAAACCTATCAAATAACTACCCACACTCAATTTGGATGAGTCTCAGAAGTTTTGAGAGGTCAAAAGTGACCATGCATATTTTGAATCGATATCTACCCATATTTAACCTTATGTCATGCTCTTTAAGATGAGTTAACATAATTTTAAAGACCATATTATTTTTTCCAAAGAAATCAATTCACATCACGCTAGGATTGGAAATTATTAAGAAAATATATAATTGAAAAAATGAGATTAAAAAAGTACATTTGGAATCATCATAAGCTTAGTTTAGCCATTAAACTTACAAAAGTATAAAGTCATTTGTATTTGTTAATCCCAAAAAAAATATGGTCAATTTCTATCTCTTATATCAAGCACCCATAATTTTCTTTCACATGAGTGAGCAACTCTCTCATTCACATGGCTCACTGCCATTTTCACCATCACAATATTTTTTTAATGAATTTTCTCTTCAACCCAGGCTCAAGCCACATCTTATCCCACTTGCACATAAACCAACAGATAAAACCCATCTCTCGACTCTTCTTCCCATGCCCCATTTATCAGCGTGAGAGTCCTCCTCTTCACCCAGAAGCACACGAGAGTCGAGTGGATTACACCAAAACTTTCCTCCCTTTTTCAACGACATAAGCCAAACAATATTTCCATCTTGAGCACCAAGAAACTCTCCTTCCTTGAACTGATTATGCCACCGCACTTCTCTAACCCGCTACCAGTACTCCACTCGCCATCTCGCCTTTATCACTTCCTTCGCTAGCGCCTCTTCTATGGATATTTGATATGTGCCCAATGAAATCGTTGGAAATTTTGATTAAGGAAGACAACAATTTGCAAAATGAGAAGATAAGGTCTTTATACCATCATTTAAAGAGGTTTCGATATCTCATGTGATAAAGGAGAGAATGATGTAGGCACTCGATATTTCAAGGAATGGACAAGTCAATGTGTCTGCGTGTTTTATAAGGAAAGGGGATCGATATGTTCTCACAACATCGAGCCTTTTGTGCTTGATCATCTGATGGTCTTCGCACTATTGAACTCGGTCATCTATGTACTGTTTTCATTTGATGAAGATAACGATGGAGCTTGGCCTCCCCTTGGTTTTCAAGTTAAACAGAGTGGATGCCCAATGTGCGATAAACAAAGAAAAAATGCCCTGCCTCGCTTATGCTCTTCTTTACAATGTAAGGGGAAGTATGGGTTTGCCTGTATTTGAACCTTAGCCTTGTGTTGGTGGTTGACCCCATAATGACATCGAAATGGTCAACTATGCTCCGAGGTTGATAAAGTGTGTAGAGCTCTGAGGTGTTTGAAGACCGCAATGTAATGCAGACATGACATTATGCTCGTAGAGTCGACGGAAGGTCGAATACCTCATGTAGCTCTACGGGTCGACGCCAAGAGGCTGTTGAATTTTAGATTGATGGGAGACTTAAACAAGAACAAATAAAAGTGTTGACGAGCTTAAATTGAACTTATTTGAAAATGATAAATTAAAGAATAAACCTACATATATGCTCAGTAGATCTAACGAGTAGAAGATCAAGACTATAGTGTCACAAGTGCTATGTATGCTCAGAGTTATTGAGTTAATAGCTAATGCATCCTCTTATGTGAGGAAGACTGGAGGTCAAATTCAAAATTATAAAGAACTTAAATAATTTAATACAAATGAACTCGAAGCTCAAAATTAAAATCTGAATTAAAATTATAGGTGTTTAAAGACTCTATTATGAGAGCTCTGTAAAAGATAATGGCCGTAGTTCAAGACACAACGCTATGCTCCAGAGTCTGAAGGTCGAAGAGTGTTTGGGACGATGTCGGGAGGTCAAATTTTAGATTGATGGGAGATTTAAAAAAGAATAAATAAAAGTATTGACAAGCATAAATTAAACTTATTTGAAAATGATAAATTAAAGAATAAACCTACATATATGCTCTTTTTATGCAAGTGTTTGAAAACTCTGTTATGCTCAGTACAGTTAACAAGTAGAAGATCACGATCGTAATGTCGCAAGACACTAGATGTAATGCTCAGAATAGAAGGAATACCACCAACCATCTGTGGGAAGATGTCGAGGATGCCAAAATTCAAAGCCATAACTTAATTAATTTAATACAAAATGAACTAGAAGCTCAAAAATAAAATCTAAATAAAATAATAGGTGTTTAAAGACTCACATGCTTAGTAGCTAGGAAGAAGACCTCAATTGTAATGTCACAAGATATTGACTGTTATACTCAGTAGAGCAGACGAGAAGGCCAAATAGACTCCCGATGAAGCCCCTACATGGGGACAACAGAGAGGTCACAAATTTTGGACTGACAAGAGAATGAAATAAGAACAAATAAAAGTATGAGCTTAAATTAAGCTTATTTTGAGAATGACAAATTAAAGAATAAACCTACATATGCAAAAATTCTAGAAGTCTTATAATAAGAATGAGCTTTCAGGGAACTTGACAGATTGCCTACATAGAAAAATAAACATTGAACAACTAATAAAGCTTGAAAGCTCGTCAATGCGAATAAAACATATTCTTTATTGAACATTCAAGTTATGTTAAGATTCATATTGAACAATGGGGTTGAGTCAGTGCCACATTAAAATCGCTCGTGAGCAAAAGAATTTGAGTGAGACTTGTGATGAGCCTACGAGCTTCTCAGCGATCACGAGCTAAGTTTAATTGAAACTTAAGGAACCAAATAAGCTATGAACTAGATGCCAATAAATAAATATTAATCTAAATAATTGAACAAGATCTGGAATGTCAAATGCCACCGAATCTGCAACACAAAATTAGAAGCATACAGAAGGCATTGGCTTAAATTTTAAATAGACTTCAAATATATTAATTTTACATAAATTATGAAGCAACTATCACTCAATTCAAGTGCTTCAAAACTTGTGCAGTCATTTGAAAGAGGCAAATTCTTGTACAAAATATAAAATAATCTTCAATTCAATTTGATATTTTCAAATTAGTACAAGTATTCAAAATAACCCGCATGGGCCCCGACACTATGCTGAATGCTTAAACTTAGTGTCGAGGATGTCAATGAAGTTGATTCGGTTTGGTCTTGGGACCGCTATCAAAACCTAAAAAATCTAATAATTATACTATAATATTTTTAATCTAATAAAATTTCTAAGAGGATAATTTTGTCATATGACAATAGATTTAATCCTCTATTATTAAGTTAATAGAGTCGATAGGATCTAAAATAATAAACCAAGTGATCAACACCCCGATGATGGCCGTGTTGACTGAATATTTCAACCGGAAGAGTTTTCATAATAATAATAATAATAATCTATTCAAATTATAATGTAAAATCATTATTAAATGATCAAATATTCAAACAAAAATATAAATTAAATGAAATTAATTATTTAAATTTAAAGCAAAAATCCATCCACCCATCCAATGAGTTTGTCGGTGACAAATTAAGAAAACTTTGCTCACAAAGAGCCAATATCAAATCAAATACATAACTATTTTCACACTGAAATAATCTTAAGCCCATAAGAATGTGGCCCATGTCCTCTATCCACGTGATTTTATCA
Organism: Cymbidium sinense; assembly: GCA_021442155.1. Taxonomy (NCBI): domain Eukaryota; kingdom Viridiplantae; phylum Streptophyta; class Magnoliopsida; order Asparagales; family Orchidaceae; genus Cymbidium; species Cymbidium sinense. Next base: position 1,583,206 of record CM038216.1, read on the forward strand.
CAAAATGACACCACATAATTGGCAGTTACGACCAGAGCCCTTTGACTAGGTGGCTCGCCGTGATATGATACCACTAAATTATGATCACAACCGCAACCCATATGTTTTCTAACGGTTTTCTCTTTTTGAGCTTTGAACTATATAATGTATTTTTATTTGGCAAAAGCCATATGTTAAAGGCTACTTGTATTTATCCCCTTAGACAAACTCCATCCCAAGTCTACAAGGATACCTTGGATGACATAACCCATGTGTTAGACAAGGATCCTTCTATCGGGGTCGATCACCTCCTCCTAAGTAGACTAGGACCGCGACACTGTGATGATGGAACCATGGGATCTAGATCGGGCACATCATTGTTCCGCCAACCATCTATTTTAAGTTAAATATAATGAATTTCATAAACTTCAACTCTAAAACTCCACATGCTGCTACTATACACTACATAAGACCAACCACTAGCTTAAGAAAGTTCTCTCAAAGATTGAGCGGTAATTAACTATGGGTGCTTATATAGAAACCAAACCAAATCTAAAGTCCTCAAGAAATCGTGGTGAAATCTCGGTAGTGTCTTATCTACTATTCCATGTGCCATTTGAAAATTACATAGAAACTTAATCACTCTCTTCATCGAGGTCATAAATTTTCTGAGCTCACATTTCACATTCCAGGTATATGTTTCTCTTTCCTTCTTTGGCTACAATCAAAGCTATAGTAATAGTGGAGTAAAAAAAATTTTAATTTAAAATTAATTATCAATGAAATTAAATTTAAATCAATCATATTCTTATGTCAATCTTTTGTTCTCTATATCGATGGATCTTCAACACCGCTCATCATGCCTAGTTGGAGCCAACATTCGTTAATACTATAAATACGGAGATGCTGGAGCTACCATCTAATTTGAGGAGGAGGACAACTAGAATGACCACTATTGCTACTGAGGTTCCTCGAAAGAGAGCCTTCGTATTTGAAAGATTGTCATTTTGAGGTACCCCATGAAAAGAATCATCACAGGGAAAAGTATCAATCATACTTAAATCACCTACCTTGAACATTTCACATTAAGAAGGCATGATACTGAAGGCTCCTCTTATGGAGGAAAATTGAGCAGAAGGCAAAGGAGAAGAAATGCTTATGCGAAGCTCAAGAATTGATGCAATCACCCATATAACCTTACAACTAGAAGCGAGTATTTCTACCCCACAATAAATTTAAAAATTTTGAGATGGTAAAAAAAATAGCTCTACTAGTGATGTTAAGCGATCGTTTTAGGCTCAACAGTAGTCAGCTTCGACCCTTCTAGAGAAACAACATGAAACTTTATCTGCTCATGCACATAGAGTCCTAAAAGTTGTTAAGGAAATATGTTTTGTGAATAAATGGTATCAAATGCCAATTATCAAAGAAGCCAGAAATGCACCACTACAAAAGTTACCATCGGTGGTAGTAAGAACTCAAGATCGTTCTAAACAAACCCCACCTGAGAACATCGACGGACATGAACCCATAAATTCGCCAAAGGTCCCATATAAAAAATACAAATAATGAGGCCTAACCCTCGAGAAGAAGTAGCGACATAGAAGCTTGTTCATTTTGAAGCATGCTAACCTAGAGGCAATGGAAAAAGAGAAAGATGAACTGTGAGCTCAACAATTGCTGCTTAAATCGCTAGCCATGCGATGAGACTTTAAGCTAGAAGTGAGTGTTCCTACTCAAAATAAGTTTGAAAATTTGAAATGGGTGAAAAATAACAGCTCTACTGGTAATATCAAACAATCATTCCAAGAGACCAAGTGATAACCCACAAGGAAGGCATCCCGAGACTCTCCTCAGAGTGCAAGGGCCGAAAGTTGTCAAGGAGAAGAGTCTTATGAAAAAAAGTATCCATGCGATTATCGAGAAAATGATAAATCTTCATAAAAGAGGCTACTGGATGCTCAAGACCGCTCTAAATAATCGCATGGTGAACATCTAGTAACATGAACCAAGATGTTGAATCGCTCGAAAGGTCCCAAAGAAAATGGAAAACAAATATGGAGGCCGAAGCCTCGAAGAAGTAATGACACAGATGTTTCTTCATTTGGAAGCAAGTAAACCTAAAGACAGTAGAGAAAGAGAAATGTTAAACTGCATGCTCAACAATCATTGTTCAAGCAGAAAATTGTGCAACTAGTCAGGGAACGAGGGTGTTCCAACCCATAATAGGTTTGACCTAAGATGGGTAAAATAAAATAACTCTATCAAATTAAGTTCAGACCGACAAAGACGTCTAGCTCCTCTAATAAGGAAACCCAAAATTGTATCTGCAGGAGTGCATCGGGTCCTCAGAGTTGCTAAGGAGAAATGATTGATGAAAAGAAAATATGAAAGTTCCACCATTGGAAGGCTAGAGTTGCTAAAGGAAACCTCCTACAACCTCAACAGGATGTCAACCAATTCAAGTCGCATGATGAGGCATGACACTTGGACCAGTGTCTAAGAATCCACCGAAAGGTCCCAAAAAAAAAGGTAACCAAATTTGGGGCCAAAGCCTCAAGTGAAACTGTAAAGAAGGACAATGACGACATCCTAAGGCATTTAGAAAATTCACTCTTATGCCGATATTTGGAGCTAATGCAATCATTCCACTTGAAGTTAAACTACTTTCACCCAGTAGTCTATAACATGATCTTCCCAAGATGAGAATGTCTGTACGAGAAAAGCTTGATTCACTAATGAAGTTATGCTCCAAGCTCGAAAATTTAGAAGTCCACCAATGAGGATGTCCAAAGCATTCAATCATATAGTGCATCCTCAAACTTTACAAGAAGGAGAAATGGTCGATATTGAGAATACCAATTATTCTCATCACATTATATGTGTAAGTTTTGGTTGAAAATTCTTGCAATACAAGAATACATTGAATGAAGCAAAAATCCCCTATCGATCATTTTTAAATTTTACAATAAAATGTTAGGCTCTCCTTGTGAAACAATTTCATCCTTTAACGTAATTAGGTGTGTTCAAACCGATTAAGCCGAGCCATATTTCGATCAAAATTGGTAATTAGCTCGAGTCGTCTGAAATTTAGTTCGAGCCGAGTCGATCTCGAAACTGATGCAGTTCGAAATCAATGAACCCATTTCGAAATCTATGAGCTCGTTTGGCTCGAAAAATGAAATCCAGGGGAATTTTTAATAGCAAATTTTTTGGCATATGTAATAATATAAATTACAATTAATAGCAAACTATAATTTTATAAATTACAAATACAAATACAAATCTAGAAAATGATACAATTTTGCATGAATTTATCAAGATCATAAATTAATTTCAAGACAAATACTTGCGGATTGATGCTATCACTATTATCAATTTTTTTAATAATGAAACTTAATTTGAATTTATCATTTTAGAGATATAATCTTTTCATTGAACTAATTAGCAAGAGATAATCACTATGAATTTACTAAACCTCTAACCAACTCCCTTTCTATGATATCATTTTCACATAGCATTTGCCAACAATTAAGCATTTCATAAAATAAAATAAAAATTTATAATACATCTAAACATTGAGTTTAAAATACAAATCTAGAAAAAAAACAAAAATATGAAAATGTTTTTTGTTTGTGGGACTCAGAGTCAGAGAAAGTAATATCCATCTTCAAGCATTCGCAATTAGCGAAAATTTGTAATTTTTATATTTTACTTCAATAATTGAATGCTCCAACCTCTAGGTTGCCAAAGCCATCCATTAGAGCCTTAAAGATAGAAAAATAAATCCCTTGCAAAAGTGACAAAACCTCACAAATCAAAAATATCATGCATTAATATAGTAGAGTCGAAAAGCAGAATAAAGGCTCTAGGTTGCCTGGCCATCCAATGAGAGGCTTGTTAGCCACCAATAATGAAGCAAAAATAAATGAATTTACCCAAATTACAAATATACTCTCTCTCATCATCGTCGAAAATTAAAAAAGCAAAATTCTTCATGATAAGCCCACTAGATCTCATATTCTCCACGGCTCCACCACCACCAACAAGGCAACAAAATAACAAATAAAACCACCCAGGCCAATAGCCATGCACTAACAGATGAGCGAGCTGGAAGCCAAAGCTAAGAGCGGATCGAATTGAAGTTCAACCCAAAATTCAATAGCCCAACACCACTAGCCAACACATCCACCCATCCAAATTCCAAAATAGCCAACCAAGTGAACCAACAGCCAAAATAACCAACTACCAAAAAACTCCAACACGTTACACACCAATAAAACAAAAGCCATACCCACGACGCTTTAGACAAGGCCAGGACTGAACAGGAGATCTCCGAATAACCAAAACGTGGCCACCAAAGGCCCAAAAGGAACAAGGTTAGAGCATAGAGGCAAACAAAAACTCTTCAAATTCCCAAAGAGGCTAGAGGCTAGAGCAGATCAGCAGACTATCACTACAAAAGGGAAAATGCAAAGACAACAAACAACCATGTAAGAATGTAGAAATCTCCAAGCTAAACCAGGAAAAGAGAATAACAACCACCAAAAAAATTCAATCTGAAAAAGGCCACCAAAAATAAGACAACCACATATGATCGAAAGATAGGATACCTGCATGGTTGGCTCCACATAATCTTGAATGAAACTTGGCTAAATCATTTGCTACAATAGTCTCTCCTCAAGAAATCTTATAAATGGTAACCTCTACGACTTGTGCCCTCAAAAAACTGAGTTGAGTTCTTTATTTTTAGGGTGACTAACTAAGCAAAATGCCAAAATAAGGCTCCAATCATGTAAGAATGTAGAATGCATCAAGACATAAAAATATAGTAAGAATGTAAGTTTGTAACTATAAGATGACAAGATGAAGCAAATAGGTTTGTAAAGTAAAAATAAAATTGCAAACCAAAATTTTATATTATTGCATGCATCAATAGATAAAATATAGTAAGAATGTAAGATGAAACAATATGTTTGTAATGTCAAACAAAAATTTCAAATCTAGGTGAAACTTACAGACAATATCAACTATCAAGTAATATACTAATATGTCACCCCAAACGATGAAATGGCCTCAAAGTTAGATCATCTACCAAATCATTTCACTATTAGTATAAAAAATTAATCACGAAAGCCTCCATTAATCAATCTCGTTCAATTTTATCATTGGGCATCATATATCCGCCACTATCATAAAATATTAAAGCACAAAAGAAAAAATATAATGTGATGCTACATAGCCTACATTGCTGAAAGAAAATAGTCTCCAAAAATATATACAAACCATATAGTCACATAAAAATGATCAAATAGTCTGCTGGTAGAAAAGTCTCCAAAATAAAGAGAGCATAACTGAAATGATATCACCTGATTTTCATATTTCTGATTCCGTGGATAAACTTTCAGGTACATTTATAACCAAGTTCTCTTCCACAAGAACATCAAACTGAAATTGCAATAGATTAAAAATGAAACTCATATATGAATAGAAGAGACTAGAGAGAATTGTACTATAAAATAAAAAAGTAAGATAATATTACCAATAGATCTTTTGATGATTTATATGCTCGAATCCGTTCCACTACACACTAAAGCATCTAATGTTCTTGGTGAAATTGAACTTCTATAATCGCTTAGTACACGACCACCAACACTAAAAGCTGATTCAGAAGCAACGGTGGTTACTGGGATGGTAAAATATCTTTGAGAGAGAGTCTTATATTTCATAGACATTTTCCACCATTCCAAAATGTCAAATTAATCGGCATTTCACACATGCTTCATCAAGGTATATCTCCAGATCAGACTTCTGTGGTACTAAGAGGCCAATAGAATCTATGAAGTCATACAAACCCGCCAATCATCATGTGAAGCATTACCACCTTCAATTGTGTTTCTTTCTGATTGAGAGGTGGATGCTTGTAGTTTCGTAGTCGATATCAACAGAGTAATAAGAGTATAACTCAAAAGTTTTTGTTTTTGCCCTTCTTCTCATTCACAATGTGAACATCATAAATTTGTGGGTAGTAATTGATAGCAAAAGTTTCATTCTAGGATCTAAAATGCAAGCAATCGAAAATAATAATGAACACTCTGTCCAGTACTTATCAAATTTAGTCTTCATGCTACTTGTCATGTTTGAAATAAAAAAAATACTAGATGAGCATTCTCGATCCAATATTCTCTTGATCGAACTAGATTGGGAAGCAATCTATTACGTAGATAGGATGAACCAAAAAATTTGAATGAATGAAAAATGCCTCTCTTACTTTCAAAATTAACCCAATCTTCTTGAGAGGGCAACCATATATAATTTAGATCACGCAAAGCATATTCAGGAAACACATTCTTATAATAAAAAGCAGACTCTAACATCTTATATGGGGAGTTCCAATGAGCATACATCAATGCAAAGTGCCTTTGATGTGGATAAGCCAATCTGCCTTGCTATCTCCAAATTTATGTAAACGACACGAGATCTTTTATAAATAAAATAGACTCTCTTACCCTTTCGTTATTGAACTGATTTCTTTAGTCCATCCCCGCACCATTAAGTTTAAAATATGAGCTGACATCGAACATGGAAGAAATCACCCATCAATAGAAAACCAGATCTTCTAATGAATAAAGCTTTCAGATTTCTGGCTGCTACATCATTAGATGATGCATTGTCCAAAGTTATGGTACTAACTTTGTTTTGTAGACCCCATTGCAACAAACTTTTAGAAATTGCCTCAGAAATCACAGCCCCACTATGAGGAGGATCCAAATCAGTGAAACTAATTATCCTAGATTGTAATTTCCAATCAGAACTAATGTAATGCACAGTAAGACACATATAACCAATGGTTTGATTTGTTGTCCTACCATAGTAATCAAACTCTCTCAACAACTTTCAAACTTTTTTTCAACTTATCTTTTCAACTTCATAAACTTTCATACACTCCTCTTTGATGCCAAATCTTGAAATTTTATGATAATTTGGATTTATCGATTTCATCAGAATATTGAACCATAAATGTTCAACCATCATAAATGGATATTCATGAATAATAATCATCTTAGCCACAATATTCTTTATTCTAGAATGATCATGTGCATCTAAACACATAAACTAGATATTGAACCAGCTCTAAATCCTCACCGGATCAAATAGTTTTTGCTTCTTTCCCTTGTTATCAACCTTGCTATAGTGATTTGATTTGAAGTGTCTACTTAACTGAGATGTGGTTCCAGTTTTTTGTTTCATATATGATTTGACACAATAATTACATTTAAACTTTTGCACCATTTTTCCCTTTTCTATTACAATAATTTCACTGAAGTGTTGCCAAACTTCAGATCGTTGTCTTTTACCCTTGATCTTAACGCTCGAAGTTATTTCACCCACACTCTCATTTTGAGTTGTTGCATTATCATCAATAGGTAGGCTTGAGTCACTTGAAAAACTAATAGATTTACTTTGAGAAGGACTTGCCATTGTGTCTATAAGAAATGAAACAAAAGCGATGCATAGAATCACTCAAAAAAACATAAATACCCGATCAAGAACTATTAATTTGAACAAAAAATCATGCAATTAATTAATTAAAGACTAGATTAGAAAAAAGATCAAAACCAACCAAGAAATTTGCTTAAAGATTGGATTATACATAAAAGATCCCCATATATTTACAACCAAGAAATGCATCTATCAACATGACAACATCTACCAACAATCAATGAAAACCAAGTTACTAAAGCGAAAGGCGTGAACATCATAACATGTCCTATGAATGCACAACAAAGACCGTAAACAAGTAAACAACCTTTATAGCACCAAATAACCTCCAACAGCATGAGGTAACAAAGAATCAAGAAAGCCAAGTACCTACTAGGCAGGTGACGATTCAACAGAGGCAGATGCGGCCCATGAGTGAAACAAATACAATTAGAAATGAAATAATGGCCAATGTGGAAGTATTTCTAATCAATTATAAAGTTTTAAGTCGAACCTAAGAGAGGCAATAGGCAAAAGCCGCAAGATGAGTAGTCGAGGGCATTGGCAAACCGGTTAGAATATTACTAAAGTTACAAACAGTAATGAGATCAAAAACAACATCATCCAATCAAGTTTGCAATGCCGAACATTCAACATGCAAAGAATCGTTACAAACCTGACGGTCAAACCAAAACAACCACAACGCCAACATGCTAACCTAAAATCGTTACAAACCCCAAGAAATAGCAACCCCGTGTCCTCAACCACAAAAAACATGATACGCATGAATGATTAAAGAACCAAACATCCCCAAATCCAATAGTAACCTTAAATAATGGAATAAATAAATAATTGAAATAACCAACATCATGATTCCATGAAATATTTACGTAATCGGAAATGAAACAATCAAAAAAGTATTTCGAGCAAGGAAGCAAACCAAGCACACAAGATACACCAATTAATCGATCAAATCGAAGCAAAACAAACACTCACTGATCGACGGTCGACGATATCCCGAAAGGCCGACGACACCATGGAAGAGGCGAGAAGTGAACGGGAGGAGAACTGGAGAAGAGAACCGAGAAGGCGAGAAGTGAGAACTGAGAAGTGAGAAGAGGTCGGCCTTCTAAGTCGAATTAGAATTTAGAATAGGATTTTAGATCGTCAATTAATCGGACATTATTCGCTGCTCGCGCCTGCTGATCCGCCAAGGAAGCCCGCGATGAAGCTTCGGCCAAGCCAAAATAAATTCGAGCCACAATTCTAGCTCAAAAATTGGCTCGTTTGCTTGGTGATCGATTCAAGCAGTTAAGTGACTTTTCGAGTCACGATCTTAGCAATTTCTCGGCCACTAATTGTAATCCTTCAAACATTATATATATATATATATATATATATATATATATATATATATATATATATATATATATATATATATATATATATATATATATATATATATAAGATAATTCCTTATTTTAATTAAAAATCTAACATTGAAGAAAATCTGCTTAGCCTTCTTCTTACCGTCTTCATTAATTATTCCTTCATTTATTTGGGAATATTGAGCTAAAGACCTAACATGGGCGGCCAAAACAAACGTCGTAGGCTCATTCGTTTGTAGCGGCAAGGCCCATATGTCCATGGGTACATATCCATTGCAGTCGGCCGGCGGCCATTATAATAGACTTCAAGGCGGAGACATTCACGAAGAAAGCGAATCTACAAAATAGTCCAAATCCTTTTGGTCTTCATCGACCTCATCCCATCAGGGATTCCAATAAGGTGAAGGGTGGTTGATGGAAGTGGAAGGCGGCGACCATCGTTGGAAGTAGCAGCGGCGGTAGTTGAAGTCCGTGTTGGCGAAGGCGGCTGAAGCGGCATCGATGAGGTGGGCCATCTCCATAAGTGGCATAACATGGCCTTGGAATGGAGAAAATATTACGTGCCGAGTCCGGACATAACTTTATGTTCGGACTTCAATAGCAATGCAATACCTATTCATTATAAAAAAAAATGTATTTTTTTCACTTAACAACACTGTTACTGGACGACGCTTAACGATGCCATTTACGTTATCGCGGGCCCAGCTCGGCCCATCCCGTTCAAACGGCGGGAGGAGAAACATCGTTCGAATGTGCGGAAGAATTTAAAAGAAATATATATATATATATATATATATATATAGGCATAATATATTTTTTTTTCAAATAAATCAAGCTCGAGAGAAAGCAAAATCTCATTTGTATTTTGAAGAACCTTGAAGATGGAAAATGAATTCAAAAGTTATGACCTTGATGATATTGTGACCAATTTAGTGGATGATGTATTAAATAAAAATACATCGGTAAATTTTCTGAACCATTTTATATGTACAATTTTTGTAGGGTTTATTAGTGATATTCTTTGAAATTCTTTTATTTAATGTATATTTCTTACTTTTAGGAGTTCTTTGTAAGAGGACTTTGCTTATTTTAGGAACTATTTTGCATGTGTACTCTTTGTACTCTCATGAGAGCACAACCCATTTTGTCTATTTTTTCAAATTTTTGACTCTGTTTGGATATAATATGATTAGTATACGCCATTATAAGTTATTTAGAGGCTGTTTGGTTGGTTTTAGGGGGTAGATATGTACTCTCTCTCTCATGAGAATCTGATTATCAATTTCGATTTTTTGTCCTTTTTGGAGAGAATATGTTTATTAAATTCTACTAGAAGCAATTTGGAGGCTGATTGATTAATTTTTAGGGGTGTTTTGCATCTATACTCTCATGAGTATAGATTATTTTATTTATTTTTTGGTCTATTTGGAGAGAATATGTTTATTACATTCCATTAGAAGCAATTTGGAGGATGATTGGTTGATTTTTAGGGGTATTTTGCATCTGTACTCTGTACTCTCATGAGAGTACATATTATTTTTTCATTTTCTGTCAGATTTTTTGGCCTGTTTGGAAAGAATATGTTTATTACATTCCACTAGAAGCAATTTGTAGGCTGATTGGTTGATTTTTATAGGAGATTTGCATATGTACTCTCTATACTCTCATGAGAGTAAAGATTATTTTCTCAATTTCTATTAGATTTTTTGGCTATTTGGAGAGAATAAGTTTATTACATTCCATTAAAAATAATTTGAAGGCTGAGTTATTAGTTTTTAGGGGAGATTTGTATCTGTACTCTCTGTACTCTCATGAGAGTACATATTACTTTTTAAATTTCTATCAGATTTTTTGGCCTGTTTGGAGAGAATAAGTTTATTATATTCCATTAGAAGTAATTTGGAGGATGATTGGTTGGTTTTTGGTGCAGATTAGCATCTGTACTCTTTGTACTCTCATGAGAGTACATATTATTTTTTTAATTTCTCTTAGATTTTTTAGCCTTTTTGGAGAGAATATGTTTATTACATTTCACTAGAAGTAATTTGGAGGCTGATTGGTTAGTTTTTAAGGATATTTTGCATATGTACTCTCATGATAGTACAGATTATTTTCTCAATTTCTATTAGATTTTTTGGCCTCTTTGGAGAGGATAAGTTTATTACATTTTATTAGAGGTAATTTAGAGGCTGGTGGTTAATTTTGGGAGATTTACATCCGCTCTCTGCTCTCATGAGTGTACATATTATTTTTCATTTTCTATGATTTTTTGGCTGTTTGGAGAGATATATTTATTACATTATTAGAAGTAATTTGGAGGATGATTAGTTAGTTTTAGTTAAGATTAACATACGTACTCTCATGAGAGTACATAGTATTTTGTCATTTTTTCAATTTCTTTGGCATATTTGGAGAATATATTTAATACATTAGAAGCAATTTGGAGGATGATTGGTTGGTTTTGGGGGTAGATTGACATCTATACTCTCCGTACTCTCATGAGAGTACAGATTATTTTATCATTTTCTGTCAGATTTTTTGGTATGTTTGGAGAGAATATGTTTATTACATTCCATTAGAAGCTATTTGGAGGCTGAGTGGTTGATTTTTAGGAGAGATTGACCTATGTACTCTCTATACTCTCATGAGAGTACATATTATTTTTTCATTTTATGGATTTTTTGGCTTTGTTTGGAGAGAATATGTTTATTACATTCATTAAGTAATTTGGAGGCGATTGATTAATTTTATGGGAGATTGACATGTACTCTCTCTCTCATGAGAGTACATATTTTTTTATTTTACAGATTTTTTGGCTTGTTTGGAGAATATAATTATTACATTCTATTAGAAGTAATTTGGAGGTGATTGGTTGGTTTTAATTGAGATTTGCATATGTACTCTACTCTCATGAGAAACTTTATTTTTTTTTTTATTTTCGTGAGATTTTTTGGCTGTTTGGAGAAATATATTTATTACATTCCATTAGAAGTAATTTGGAGGCCATTTGTTGGTTTTGGTGTTTTGCACTCACTCGTACTCTCATGAGTACAAATTATTTTCATTTTCCGATTTTTTTTGTTTGGAGAGAATACGTTTATATATTCCATTAGAACAATTTGGATCTGATTGATTAGTTTTAATTGAGATTTATATATGTACTCTTTGTACTCATGAGAGTACATATTATTTTCATTTTCTCAAATTTTTTGACGTTTGGAGAATATATTTGTTACATTCCATTAGAAGCAATTTAGAGGTTGATTGATTGATTTTAGGAGTGTTTTGCATGTACTCTCACTCTCATGAGAGTATATTATTTTCTCATTTTGAGCTATTTTGCATGTGTCATATTAGTGCTTGGTGAATGCGTAAATGCGGTGATGATGAAGCCGATGTATGAAATGTGGGAAACTCTTACAAGTATTCAAAATGAAATGGAGTCCTATGCTTCTTGTGATTATATCAAGTTCAATGTTAGGAAGGATTATACTAGTTATTGGTCAAACTCCAAGAAATTAAAATCAAATAATTTTTTTATGTGCAAAAGTAAGAAAGTCAATCTAAACTTAGTTAAATTCCGAAAATAGATACGAGTGGTTGTCCCATGATTAGATTTTCTATTGATTTAGATGGGAATTGGAATATTAAAAAATATAGAAAGTTATAATCATTCATTGGCAAAAGGTGACCTACATCTTCTTAGATCATACTGAGGCATCGGATGAGAAGGCGGTGTGTTAAAATGACAGAGGCGAGAGTAAACGCGATGTTTAGCTATCTAAGTGAGGAAGTTGGCGGCGTGGAGAATATTGGCTTCACAAAAAGAGATGCATAGGATTATGAATGGTGATAGTAATGCATTAATACAAAAGGAGAAAGCAAGGAGAGATGAGATGTTTGCATGGGATGTCCAAATTGATGAGTCAGATAGCTTGGTTAGTTTTTTTAGAGCAATGACATGTCAAGGATATAATATGATTGTTTTGGGGATGTCATAATTTTTGATACAAGCTATTGACTCAATAAATATAATCTTATCTGTGCCCCTTTCGTTGTAGTGAGTCATCACTGGAAAAATATCTTATTTAGAGTATCCTTCTATCGGAAGAGACAATTGAGTCATTCATGACTATTCAAAATATTTCTCCGTTAATGAGTGAGACATCCTATAATATTCCGATCAAGACCAGGGCAATGAAGCTGCATTCTTGCATACTCATCATAGAGATTGTGGCATATTTCAAAAAAGCTCCTTTTACATTGTTTTAATAGTAATCAGAGTAAAGTCTATTCTACATGCATGAACAAGTGTGACTCAAAGGAGAAGTTCGAGCAAGCTTGGTCTATGCTAGATGAGGGCAATTTGCATCATGCTTTTGCAGCTTTATAAAATTAGAAGCAAGTGGTACCATTCCGCAAAGACTCATTCTTGTCAAGAAATGACAAGTGATTCCACGAATAATGTATGTCATGAAATCTCTAAACCAATAAGTTCAATCACGATTATTTCTGATTGAGAAGGTTATCGACACATGGCGTATGAACATGATGGAGATTTCAAATTCTGCAATTGTTCCTATTGTTAAAAGAGCCATTTCAAACAAGTCGATATTTTACACAAGAAAGCTTTATACAATGTCTGAGGAAGAATTTTTGCATGGTGTTAGAAGATTAGCAGAAAATGTGTCAGATGACAATCCCATGGAATATTTGGTGAGAAACTTAAAGAATAAGAGTTCTTCCAAAACATGGATTGTTCATTTTGACAAGATAAGCCTAAATATAACTTGTAGTTATAAAAAATTTGAAATGATGGGATTGCTTTGTGCCCACTGCATTCGAGTTCTTATAATTTTGATAGATATTGTGCACATTCCGGATAAGTACCTTCTCATGCGCTGGTCAACCAGAGCAAATAGGGATATCTACTTTGACAGTGCTCACAAGAACTTACAAGATATGGAAGGCAATGATGGAAATGAAGCTAGCATTATTTTCTGGAATCACGTCAGTCAATATGCATATCAAATAAGCACCAGGGCACAGGGTAATAAGAAAGCAGAGGAGTACATGCTTGGATCATTAAAAAAACTATCTGATAATGTCGACTCTATATTATATGGGAATTCACCTCCAGCTGACAGAACAGCTAAGAAGAAGAAGTTAACCATAACATATAAAGAAAATGACATTTTAAAGGATCTAGTTAAGCAGCGACCAAAGGGTGTTTCAAATGCAAGGCTTAAGGGATATTGGGAGAGAACCAAGAAAGCCAAGAGTAATTTTCTATTTTCCTCAAGTTATAATATTTACATATTGTTTTAAACTTTAAACCATCCTTCTTTTGTTGTTACAAAGTCTAAAGAATAATCGAGAGGTGGAGTAGAGTCACCAATTACAACACCTTTTTATGCCAGTGCTTTTCGAGGTATGCATGGAAAACCAAAACATGCTATTACATATCATTAACTAATAATTTCTATTTTAGGAATTTAACTCAAGCTCAACAATAAATCAGTCGGTTGAAGGGTACACTAAGCTAATGATGGATATCTTTACAGGGAAATATTTTAGTGCATGACATCATTTATTTGTGTGTTCTTCAAGCACACAATACAATCATCATTTTGTAAGAACAAAGAGATTCCTTGATGAGTTTCTTTTACTTAACACACGAACGAGCACTCATATCTAAGGGATTGAGAAAGATTTTGTTAGAGTCAGCTTTCTTTGGCTCTGCTGTGAAATTATCTCTGGAAGTCAAGGCTAAAACAAATAGGTAGTACTAAGCTCTGAACTAACGGTCCAATTTTTTTTTTTTTTTTTTGAACTTTAAGAAGATTAATTTATGAATGACTCATTATATTAATAATTGCTCTATTCTACTCTTTAAGATTTCTAAAAATCTATATAATCATTAAGCTTTGGGCCTAATTAAATGATCCAATTAGTTTGGAGATGTTGTATGAGCATATAAGAGAGCATAGAGGAGCTAAAGCACTTCAATGCCCATAGACAAGGTGGTCATTATTATATTAGCCTGTGTGCTTGATGAAGGTAAATTTAGGGAAATAAGTAGATGTAATAATGTTGATGCCAAAATGAATAAGTTAGGAGACATTGTTGTCACTTTGTAATAATATTTCCTTTAGCTTTGAAGCTGCTGCTTGTGCTTCCTGAACCGGTTTGTTCCTAAATATGTTGTGCTTTTCCTTTCTACTTTTGTAGCATTATGTATGTGAATGAGAATAATGGTTTATTAATGTCACGGTTTGATGTAATCAAATATCATTTAGTAATGATTTTGTGTGATGATTCTTTTCTATTATTTTGCATTATTATAGTTAGGGTTCATTAATTTGTGAAGCAAGGAAGATGAGAATCATGTTAAATAAATTGCTTAATGAGCAATTTTATTCCTATTCATTTTTTTGCTTGTTTCTTCCTCGACATTTATTTATCTACTTTTGGTTTATTTTTTTCCTTGCTTTACGGTCCATTGATGTCATGGATTACTCATTGCCGATTGGTGTTGATGAGTGGAAAAAAGAACTGATTGTACAAATCATCAATTACATGAGATTTTTCCAATTCTGATTATCTCAGATATTTGACCGCTTAACATGACATCAAGGTGTCAAAAGTTTCAGGGTCCCTCACATTGTTCGGCTAATTTTTTTGTTGCCATTTATTATTTCGATGAGGCCGTACAATGTTCTAACCGCTCAATATATAGATAGTATTATCAATCAATTTAGGTTATTTTCATGAAAATGTTCTTAAATATACCAAATCATTATTTTTCAAATTTCTTTTAAATGTCTAATATTTTTGAAGGGTTTATAACAAATGTGTGCTATGTGAAATGAAAATAAATGTGTTAATCCTTTGTCTTAGGTTCAATTTTTGTGTGATGATGAAGCTTAATTATGTAAGTGATGATGATGTTATCAATTGAACTCATTAAATAGTTAGAGAGAGAGAGAGTATAGTATTGAATATTGTAATTTGTTTCATCTATCCTTTATTTTTAGATTTTGGTTATATTACTACATTGATCAATCGATGTGCAAAATTAAAAAAAAATAAATGGAAATCGCTTATCTTGATGAAATTCTCAAAATTCTAATAATTTAAATAAATTCGATTTGATTAGCAATATTTCAACTGTGTCAATCTTGTTATGATTGAACTACATCCTCATATACGTAAATAGCCGCTTATCAAAGCATAATTCTGCAAAATATATAATTTAAGAAAACTAAAACTAACCCAAAGATTACAAAAGCTATTAAGATCACTAAATACTCAAGAAAAGAAAAGCTATTTCAATTATTTTTATTTTTAATTTTCTATATTTTACTTTTATTTATATTTTCATTTAAAATAAAATTTATTCGATAATGATAATTATTTCAAAACCATTCAAAATATATAAAATTATTTTGAATATTTCTATAAATAATATTTTTTATTTTAAAAATAGAAACATAAAATGTTTTTAAAACTTATTACATAAAAAATGTCTAACATGAAATGAAAGTAATCCCTATCATGCACCAAGCCATAAAATTAGAAATTCAAGTAAATTAAAGTTAATTGAATGGCTGTCTAACATTCCATAATGAGTTTTTTTAAATAAATTTTTATTCTGTGGGTATTATTTATTCAAAATTATTAAGCACATTTTGTAATAAATTTAAGTTAATAAACTTTTTATCTTAATTTATCGAAATATTATTTTTTAAAAAATTGAAATTTAGAGTTTAATATCATTATTTTTTGATTAATTCATTTTCCAAATTTTATTTGAAATAATTTCAAGCATTTTAGATTAAAAAAGCTAAAATTCATCCCAAATTATGAGATGGAATGTAAAAACATATTCTTTCCAAATAGGCATGAAAAATTATGAAATTGGTTTGTACTCTCATGAGAGTACAGAGAGTACAAATACGAAATAGCTCAAAAAAGCAACCCAGCAGCCTCCAAATTGCTCCACATGGTTTGTAGTTAAAACATTCTTCCCAAGCAGGCCAGAATAAGTGAAAAAAATAAGGAAATAACTGAGAGTATAGAGTACACCTAAAAATAACTCAAAAGTTAATATTAAGGCTCCAATCAACCAGAATATATAAATATTTCCTTTCCAAACAAACTAACAAAAGTGGAAAAATTGTGAAATTGCATGTATTCTATGAGAGTATAGGGATGAAAAATAGCTCAAAAAGTAACCTCCAAATTGCTTCCAAATGATTTGTAGAAAACACATTCTTCCCAAGCTAGAAAATTGAAAATAATATTCTCAAGAGACAGAGATTTGAAAAAGTTAATATTAAGGCTAATCAACCTGTAATATATAAAAATATTTCCAAACAGCCTAACAAAGTGAAAAAATTAGATTCAGACTCTATGAGAGTACAGAGAGTACAGATGCAAAATAGCTCAAAAAAGTAACCCAACAACCTCTAAATTGCTCCAAATGGTTTGTAGTAAACACATTCTTCCCAAGTCAAAAAATTGAAAAAATAAGGAAATAATTTATACTCTTGAGAGTAAAGAGTACAACTAAAAATAAATAAAAAAAGTTAATATTAAATCAACCTAATAATATATAGTAAATATTTTCAAGCTAACAAAGTGGAAAAATTAGAATTGGTTTAATATATAAAGGTAGTATGCAAAATAACTCAAAAAAGTAACCCAACAGCCTCCAAATTGCTCCAAATGGTTTGTAGAAACACATTCTTCCCAAGCTGGCTAGAAAAATTGAAAAAAATAAATATTCTCATGAGAGTAGAATACAATTGAAAAATAGCTCAAAAGTTAATATTAAGGCTCCAATCAACCAGAATTGGATATAGTAAATATTTTCCAAACAACAAAAGTAAAAAAATTGAAATTAATCAGATTCTTATGAGAGTAGAGTGCATGCAAAATATCTCAAAAAAAGTAACCGACAACCTCCAAATTGGTTCCAAAATGAAACACATTCTTCCCAAGAGAAAAATTGAAAAAAAGAAATAATATGTACTCTCGGGAGAGTATAGAGAGTACAACTGAAAAATAGCTCAAAAAAGTTAATATTAAGGCTCCAATCAACCTATAATTGAATATAATAAATATTTTCTTTCCAAACAGGCTAACAAAAGTGGAAAAAATTGTGAAATTGGTCTGTACTCTTATGAGAGTACAGAGAGTACAGATGCAAAATAGCTCAAAAAAAGTAATCCAATAGCCTCCAAATTGATTTTAAACACAATCTTCCCTGGCCGTTGAAAAAAATTGAGAAATAATATGTACTCGTGAGAGTATAGAAAGTACAACTAAAAAATAGCTCAAAAAGTTAATATTAAGGCTCCAATCAACCTATAATTAAATATAGTAAATATATCCTTTCCAAACAGGATAACAAAACTAGAAAAATTGTGAAATTAGTTTGTACTCTTATAAGAGTACAGAGAGTACAGATGTAAAATAGCTCAAAAAGGCAACCCAACAGCCTCCAAATTGCTCCAAATGATTTGTAGTAAACACATTCTTCCCAAGCTGACCAGAAAAATTGAAAAAAAGAAAATAATCAGTATTCTGAGAGTATGAGAGTACAATTGAAAAATAGCTCAAAAAAGTTAATATTAAGGCTCCAAACCTGAATTGAATATAAGTAAATATTTCCATTCCAAACAAGCTAACAAAAGTGGAAAAATTATGAAATTGAGATCAGAGATGATGCAAAATAGCTCAAAGTAACCCAAGACCTCCAAATTACCAAATAGTTTATGTAGTAAACATCATTCTTCCCAAGCTAGAAAATTGAAAAAAAATAATAAGGAAATAATATGTACTCAAGAGAGTATAGAGTACAACTAAAAATAGCTCAAAAACTTAATATTAAGGCTCTAATCAAACCTATAATTGAATATAAATATTTCCTTTCAAAGGCAACAAAGTGAAAAATTAGAAATTGGTTTCTCATGAGAGCAGATGCAAAATAGAAAAAGTAACCCAACATCCTCCAAATTGCTCCAAATGATTTGTGGTAAACATTCTTCCAAACAAGCAAAATTGAAAAAAGAGAAATATCTATACTCTTAGAGAATACAACCAAAAAATAGCTCAAAAAGTTAATATTACTAAATCAAACCCAGAATGAATATAATAAATATTTCATTTCCAAACAGATAACAAAAGTGGAAAAATTATGAAATTGGTCAGACTCATGAAAGTATGTAAAATAGCTCAAAAAAGTAATCCATCACTCAAATTGCTCCAAATGATTTGTAGTAAATATTCTTCCCAAAGGCCATAAAAATTGAAAAAAATAGAAAAGTCTACTCTGAGAGTAGAGAGTACAATAAATTGCTCAAAAAAGCTAATATTAATCTCCAATAAATCAGAATGGAATCTTTATTTTCTTTCCAAACAGGCTAACAAAAGTGGAAAAATTTGTGAAATTGATCTGTACCCTCATGAGAGTACAGAGAGTACAGATGCAAAACATCTTAAAAAAGTAATCCAACAGCTTCCAAATTGCTCTAAATGATTTGTAGTAAACATATTCTTTCCAAACATGCCATAATAAGGAAAAAAAAAAAAGTCTTTACTCTCAAGAGAGTATGGAGAGTACACCTGCGAAACAGGTCAAAAAGGCTAATATTAATGCTCCAATAAACCTGTAATGGAATCTAGTTAATATTTCCTTTCCAAATAGGCTAACAAAAGTGGAAAAAATTATGAAATTGGTACTCATGAGAGTATGAGAGTACAGATACAAAATAACTTAACAATCCATCGCCTTCCAAATTACTTTTAGAGTAAACATATTCTTTCTAAACAGCCAAGGAAAAAATGAGAAAAATATGTACCCCAAGAGAGTATAGAGTACACCAAAGAAAATAGGTCAAAAAAACTAATATTAATGCTCCAATAAACTCAGAATAGAATCTAGTTAATATTTCCTTTCCAAAAAGCAACAAAAGTGGAAAATATTATGAATTGGTCTCATGAGAGTATAGAGAGTACCGATACAAAACACTTAAAAAAGTAACCCAGCAGCTTCCAAATTGCTCCAAATAGTTTGTAGTAAACATATTCTTTCTAAATAGGCCACAATAAGGAAAAAAAATTGAGAAAAAAGTCTGTACTCCCAAGAGAGTACAGAGAGTACCCGAAAACAGTCAAAAGGCTAATATTAATGTCTAATAAACCTCAGAATGGAATCTAGTTAATATTTCCTTTCCAAACAGCCAAAATTATAGAGAGTAAAGATGTGAATTGGTTTGTACTCTCACAGAGTACAGAGAGATATAAAATTCCAAAAAATAACCCACACCTCAAAATTGCTCCAAATGATTTGTAGTTAACATATTCTTTCCAAACAGGTCACAAAAACTCAAAGAAATTATAAAATTGGTCTGTACTCTAATGGAAGTACATAGAGTTCAGATGCAAAATAGTCAAAAAGTAACCCTCACCACCAAATTGCTTGAAATGGTATGTCATAAACTTTTTTCTCCAAAGAGGCCGATGAAAAAATTGAGGAAAAGTCCAGACTCTGAGAGTACAAATAGTACATGCTAAACGCTCAAAAAGGCTAATATTAAGGCTCCAATCAACCTGTAATGGAATCCATTAAATATTTTCTTTCCAAACAGGCCAAAAAAATTAGAAAAATTTATGAATTTGGTATGTACTCTCATGGGAGTACAGAGAGTACAGATGGAAAGCAGCTCAAAAAAGTAACCCATCAGCCTCCAAATTTCTTCAAATGGTATGTCATAACATTTTCCTCCAAACAGGCCAAAGAAAGGTTAAAAAATTGAGAAAATAGTGTGTATTCTCAGGAGAATACAGACTATACCTACAAAACTGCTCAAAGAAACTAATATTCAGGCTCCCAACTACATGTAATGGATTCTTTTAAAGATATTCTCTCCAAATGTCAAATAATGTGAAAACAAATGAGAAAATGATCTATACTCATGAGAGTGTAGAGTACACATGTAAATCCAAACCAACAAGCATCAACCAACCTACAAATGACTTATAAGGCTAGATTCAAATAGGTTAAAGAGGCTGAAGAAATAGCTAAAAAAGAGGTCCTAAAGCTCCACATTTGTTATCTACTAGACATGTTATCTCCAGAAAGCTTCAAAAAGTAAAAATAGTAGCTTCTAATGACATCCACAAACACACTAGATAGATACATTTCTAAAGCAATTGATTTCCAATATATCAAAGTTCGATTATACATTTATCAAATCAGTTATTTCATACCCATATAGAAGATAGCATAAGAGAACTCAGCCTTGAAGCAATTCATCTTCGTTGGCCAATCCTGGTGGTCTACCCACCCACGGAGGTTCGATTGTCGCCTCCATGTATTTGCATAAATATCCCGCAATGATACTATTTTGTTGGACTGGTAGCTCACTCATCATTTCGATTGACCATTTTGTGGGATCACTCTAAAGATCGCCAAAGATCTTCGAAGTAATTTGATATAAATAGTAAAAAATGTAGTCAATAAGTAGGCACAAAATTTGCAAAACAGGCAAACCGAAATGAGAACATTTCTTACAATCATTAGAAGAATGGCCTTATGAGTTGGGTTTGGCAATGAATCATAAAAATACCAAGCCCCTTGCTTAATATGCCCGACCAGGAGTGTCCAGTGTTGATTATTTATAATTGGAAGTAAGAGTAGCTCAGCCCTCGATACACTACCTGCAGTGACATGCTGGATGAACATTTTGCTTTCCTTTTGTAGGTCATATTTAGCATAACTCTGCAAGAAGTGAAGGGAAAGTTTATAATTAGTGGCTTCTAACAATCTAAACTTGGAAAGGATCGCATTACCCAAAGTTTTATGGAGTAACTTACCCAGTGCAGGCATGAAACATATAAATAGGGGACATATAGCTGACATAGTACTTCGGCCAAGAAAAGGCTAATGCATCGATGCTCGACAGATCCGATCTCACAAGAACTCATCAACCTGGCCTCACGCAATGATGATATTCCCAGCCGTGAATACACAATCATCCCTACATGTGAGAAATATGGGAATGTGAGCCTAATTAAATGAATATGTGATTTAATGTATACAAAAGGAGTTGAATTAAAAATGACTTACTTCTCCTTGAATCGGGAGCAAGAGGTGTTGATGAGCTATAGCATTGGCTTGGGCAGGACATCTCTTGATGAGAAAATGATGATTTGATGTGCCTCACCGTGGAAATTAGTGATAAAAGAACTAGATTCACCGGAAGTGGCTCAACTGCTAAGTTGATGCATACCGATGCTCCTCAACCACCAAACATCCATCACCACGATATTGGAGCATCTTTGCAAACCTATAAAAATTTTAGTGAAATCGCCTACTATTAGGTTAAATTAAAAGAAAGTAAAGCAATACCTCTTACGCTTTGCTCAACCTATGTGGAGGCTACAACAGAGTGATTCTGCACTGACTTCCCATGTTAGTGTGAAAGGAGAAGATATAGCTTCCCTCTTCTTTATCTGTCGAGCCTTCACACCATGCTCAATGCTACTGAGTAAGGGCTGCGCAGCATCTTCATGTGCAATGGAAACCTCCATAGGAGCTTCTCCAATGGAAGTCTCCACAGGGGAAGCCCCTTTGGTAGCCTCCATAGGAGCCCCCCTGTGGTATCTTTTACCATAGGGGAAGCCACTATGGTAGCCTCCATAGGAGAAGCTCCTGTGGTAGCCTCCATGTGCCCTGATAGCTTCCTCAGGAGATTCCCCTGTGGTCGCCTCCACAGGAACTTCCCCCATGCTAGGGATGCTAGGACCATGTCGCCAACCACCACCAATAAAATACCACAAATCAATTCCATTCATTCTCTCGGTCATTGATGCTTTAAAAGATGATACTCTCTCTCCCAGCGCCCTGAAACATGCAAGTATCCTCTCACCGCAGAACTTTCTAAATGGCTACTAGTAGAGGGTAGGCTAGATACACTGGTAGGGGGAGAATATCGAGGAGAGACATATGAAGATTCAGTGGGGGCTGCACTCATTGGACTAAGAATGGGACTACTATCGAGCATGGTTATCCGCCAGTAGGGACAATGTTTCAAGGAGCGTCTCTTCTTCTTATATGTCCTCAAATGGAAGACGACTGCTACATACGATAAAAAAATGTGATGCTTTACAATATGAATGAATACATTCTAATATAAATAAAGTGAAATTATTTTGCATCCCGGTGGCCTTCCAAACCAAGTGAAGGAGTCATCTCAGAAACTTTATTTTTGGCCATCGAATATACGCGTGACTTTGCAAAGGAAAGGGCAACCTTAACATGGCTATGTTCACGCCGCCGAATGAATATTTATTTAAGCTAACTTCAATGTATCAAATAATACATCCAAGATGTAGAGTAATTAGAAGAGTGATGAAGCCACTCATGTACCCAGGTGCCTTCTGTGTCTGAATCTTTGATATAATACCATCAAATTATGAAACCAGAAAGGCCCAAATGGCCTCTGCCCAATTATACTCAGCAAATTGGTCTATGTCGTCGGCATAGGCAATCAATTCTGATGCCACTCTGTAGTTGTGATATATAAAAAAAAGATTTGAAAGCAAAAAATGTATGTACAACTGCACAAACTATGCCACAGTTAAGAAGCGATCCAAATCCTCAAGTTTATTCTTAAAGTCCACTGAGCTGAACTTCGACAGTGGGGATTTCTGTCATATTCTTAAAGTTTATTCTATGTAGTCTAATAAATTGATGCAAATAAAACCTCCTTAAAATGTCAATAACTTCATCAGTAAAGCATGCTGACATATTATCGAACATCGCTCAAATGGTGGTAGCTCAGATCTGAAGTTATCCTTTTCCCAGACATGTTAAAATTCAAAATGAAAAAATAATTTGTACTCTGACGAGAGTATAGAGAGTATAGATGTCAATCTCTCCTAAAAATCAATCAATCAGCCTCCAAATTACTTCTAATGGAATATAATAAACATGTCCTCTCCAAATAGGCCAAAAAATCTGACATAAAATGAGAAAATAATCTGTACTCTCATGAGAGTACAGAGAGTACAGATATAAAATACCCCTAAAAACTAACTAATAAGCCTCCAAATTACTTCTAGTGAAATGTAATGAATATATTCTCTCCAAAAGGCCAAAAAATCTGACAAAAATTGAAAAAATAATTTGTACTCTCATGAGAGTACAGAGTACATATGTCAATCTACTCCCAAAACCAATCAATCATCCTCCAAATTACTTCTAATGGAATGTAATAAACTTATTCTCTCCGAACAAGCCAAAAAATTTGACAAAAATTGAAAAGTAATATGTACTCTCATAAGAGTACAGAGAGTACATATACAAATCTCCCCTAAAAACTAACCACTCGGCCTCCAAATTACTTCTAATAGAATGTAATAAACTTATTCTCTCCAAATAGGCCAAAAAATTTGATAGAAATTTAGAAAATAATATGTACTCTCATGAGAGTACAGAGAGTACAAATACAAATCTCTCCTAAAAACTAATCAATCAGCCTACAAATTGCTTCTAGTGGAATGTAATAAACATATTCTCTCCAAACAGGCCAAAAAATATGATAGAAAATGAAAAAATAATATGTACTCATGAGAGTACAGAGAGTACAGATGCAAAACACCCCTAAAAACCAACCAATCAGCCTCTAAATTACTTCTAATGAAATGTAATAAACATATTCTCTCCAAACAGGACAAAAAATCTAACAGAAAATAAAAAAATAATATGTACTCTTATAAGAGTACAGAGAGTACATATATAAATCTCTCCTAAAAACTAACCAATCAGCCTTCAAATTGTTTATGATGGAATGTAATAAATATATTCTCTCCAAACAGCCAAAAATCTGAATTTAAAATAATCTATACTCTCATGAGAGTGAGAGTGTGATGCAAAACACCTATAAAACTAACCAATTAGCCTCCAAATTACTTCTAATGGAATGTAATAAACACATTCTCTCCAAAAATATCAAAAAATTTGACAGAAAATGAAAAAATAATTTATACTCTTATGAGAGTGTAAGTCAATCTCTCATAAAAACTAATCAATCAGCCTCCAAATTAGTTCTAATGAAATGTAATAAATATATTCTCTTCAAACATGCTAAAAATTTGAAAAAATAACAAAATAATCTATACCTTCATGAGAGTTCAGAGAGTACAGATGTCAATCCCAAAACTAATAAATCAGCCTCCAAATTGCTTCTAGTGGAATATAATAAACATATTCTCTTCAAACAGGCCAAAAATTTTGATAGATATTGAAAAAATAATATGTACTTTTATGAGAGTACAGAGAGTATAGATGCAAAACATCCCTAAAAATCAACCAATCAGCCTCCAAATTACTTTTAATGGAATGTAATAAACATATTCTCTCCAAACATGCCAAAAAATCAGACAGAAAATGAAAAAATAATCTGTACTCTCATGAGATTATAAAGAGTACAGATGCAAAAAAAACTCTTAAAAATCAACCAATCAGCCTCCAAATTGCTTCTAGTGGAATGTAATAAATATATTCTCTCCAAAAAAGTCAAAATAATCTGACAGAAATTGAAAAATTAATCTGTACTCTCATGAGAGTACAAAGAATATAGATGTAAATTTCCCAGAAAAAATAATCAATCATCCTCCAAATTGCTTCTCTCCAAACAGGCCAAAAAATCTGATAGAAATTGAGAAAATAATTTGTACTCTCATGATAGTATAGATAGTACAAATGCAAATCTCTCCTAAAAACTAACCAATCAGCCTACAAATTACTTCTAGTGGAATGTAATAAACATATTCTCTTCAATCAGGCCAAAAAATCTGACAAAAAAAAAATGAAAATAATCTGCACTCTCATGAGAGTACAGAGAGTACAGATGCAAAACACCCCTAAAAACTAACCAATCAACCTCCAAATTACTTATAGTGGAATGTAATAAATATATTCTCTACAAATATGGTTTAAAAGCGGGAAAAAAATTAGAAAATAGGGTGCACTCTCAAGAGAGTACAGAGAGTACACATGCAAAATAGCCATAGAAACTAACCAATAATTATTCAATCTGCAAACAGCCATCAAGCAACCCTGAACAAATTATAATGCCATTGACTGAACATATTATATCCAAACAGGCCCTAAATTTCTTCAAATCCTTCATGAAACAACAATAAACATCCTACAATGGGATATACTAAACATATGACAAGCCCCATGGTTCAAAATTTTGAAAATAATGGCGTGTATCATCATGAGAGTACAGAGAGTACAAAGATGAACGGACGATGCCGGTGGGGTAACATAAACTGTCGTTAAGCCGGCCCAAGAATAATGATGTTAAGTGAAAAAAATGCATTTTTTTATAATCGAGTGTGTTCTATTGGAGTCTGGACGTAAAGCTACGTTCGGACACCGCACGAAATATTTTCTCCTATTTTATAGAGTAGGATAGCTTTAGGCTTCGTTTAATTTTTTATTGCGTCACGTTTTTAAAAACATAGTTAATATATTTTTAAATGAGTTTGAATTTTTGCACTTTCTAGAGAACTATACTCTTAAAATTAGGTGTGTAGTATCTCACACGTATCAGACACCGACACGGCTTTGACACATGTCGGACATAGCGAAAAAGCATCCGACTAAAATAATATTAAAAAATTAAAGTGACACGCGTGTCGGACACTCGTGTCTTCAATAATTGAATTAAAATTATGTAAAAAATATTTTAAATTTGTAGAGATTTTTAAAAATTTAGAGAATGATATTTGAGCTAAAAAGAGAGAATAATAAGATATATTTATTATAAATAATTAAAATTATTAAAAATTATAATTAAATTTATAAATTTAGAATTGATAATAAATTTTATTCATTAAAATTATTAAAGTATAGTAAAATAAATTACTTAAATTATATACATGCATTTTCACAAAAGTAATTAAAAAAAAAACACTTTTCAAACTTAGTTGATTCACACCAAATAAATCCTAAAATATAATTGCGCGTAATTTTCGTCTATTACTATCTGCAACATTTGGATACCTTAGAAATAATAATAAAAAAAATCATAATTTGAAAGAAGCATTTTGTTTAATAATCGTTGGATTTGGGGTTCACAGTAAATGACAAAACTCCAAAAAATTGAATCAACATTTGTAACGCATAAAGAGCAAATAGATTTAAAGATATTTTGACAGCTTTGATGAAATTTTTGGAACTCAAAAGCTTATAGTCTTTATACTAAAACCTTCTATTGGTTTATGGGCTCGAAAATTTGTCATCGACCTCACTCAAGAAGGGAAGTATGATTTAATTGTCAAATTTTCGTAAGATGAGATGATAGATAAGACACTACCTAGAAGTTTTCCCACATTTTGTGAGGACTTTAGATATGGTTCTAGGCTTTCTATAGACGTAAGCACCTATAGTTAATTAGACCTCTCAATACTGATAGAGAACTTTCGATTAAGGGTTGGCCGTCACTTAATGCGTGGAGAATAAAGATGTGAAGTTTTAGACTTTAAATTTATGAAATTCATTATATTTAACTTAAAGATGTGGAATGATGATGCTTGATCTATATCCCATGGTTTCACATCCCTGTTGTCGTAAGCTCTACTACTTACCAAAAGTAGGCCAACCCAACATGATCGTAATCAGATTATATGTGAGCCTATGGCCAAACCATATAATCGTGAGGATACGGCCAATGCTCTTGCTAACATGAGATTGATTCAGACATAGTAAAACACTTGATTTGATATTGGATCTTTTGTGAGCTAGAGTTTTCTAAATTTATCACTTTTAATAAACATTTACGGAAGGTGGATTGAGTTAGATTTTGCTTTAAAATTTTAAAGATTGAATTTCATTTAACCATTAATAGCTTAGTGATATATTAGATTTTTGCATTTGAATTGATACTTAATTTGAGTTAATTTGATTTAAAATTACAATCACATTTTGATGAAAGTATCTCCTAGAGTTTAAATCTTCATTCAACACAGCCATCATCGGGGTGGATGTATTGTTTGATCATTTAATTTATTACTTCAGATCTTGTCAACTCTATTAGTTTAATAATAGAGGATCATATCTACAATCATATGATAGAATTAACTTCTCAGATATTTTAATAAGTTGAAATTCTTAAAATATTATTATTGAATTTTTAGGTTTTGTTAACCCGGACTCGGTCTTAAGACCAAACCAGGAATCAACCCTCGCAGCATCCTTAGACACTAAATTTAAACACTCAAAGATAGTGTGTTAGTGTTTAGAAATTTATAATTTTATATTTAAATTATGAGATTAATTTTATATTTTATTTAATCTCAACTGCTTATGCACCTTTTAGACATTAAAATTCGCACTTTAAATCTCTATGTCTGAGCACATGTAGGTATTTTTAGCTTAGATAATTTTATTTAATTAATAAAATCCATGATTTTAAAAATTATAATTAGAATGAGAATTTTCGATTTTTCATTGAATGAAGCTTCATAACCCGTGAATTTAATTTAGATGCATTCTGCTAATATGAAGAATTGCAGATTCAGTGGCGTAGACGACATTTTAGACTTATATTGCAATTTGGAATAGCATATCATGATTCATATTAGCTTCTTTAGTATTTGATCTTGAGATATTCATATCTATTTCTTATGCATATTAATAAGCCTTCAAATTTATCGTATACTTCTAATGACTTTTTTTTAAAATTTATTTGATTTTAGACTCTTCATTTTGGCAAAGGCTTTAGAATTTTATATACCTACATGAATGATGAAATTAGATTATGTTGATCTCAATATATACTAAATAAGTTGAGTCAAGCTCACAAGATAATTTTGACGGACTTCAAATACAACAGCACGTAAATCGAAGTTGAAATACACTAGACATCACAAAAAGTGGATCAAATGATCTCTGATTGATGAACAGACTTTGTCATCACGTTCAGAACATCAAAATTGATCAAAATATAGATTTACATAATCCAACAGTCGACTAATTAAGATGTCGAGTCATCAAAGCAGCTATGCACATATTAGAGTCGAGAGGCTACGATGATGTCTAAATGATCTCCGTTCATAAAATTGATAGTAATGTGAGCTTCAAAATATAAAAAACTACCAAATGAGACTATCTATGCTCAATTCGGATGAGTCTATGCAAATGTCAAATGATTGAAAGTGATAGCATGCAAATCATGGCTGAAATGCACTGGACGTTGCCAAAATCAACCCAAATGACCTCCGATTGATGAACTAACTTCGCCATTGTGTTTCGAATGTCGAAACTGATTAAAATATAAATATTGCACAATCTAATGAATAACCGATCAGGCGATCGAGCTATCAATGTGTCGACATATATATCGGTGTCGGGAAGCCGCGACATTGCCCAAAAGACCTCCGTTCATAAAATTGATCATGCCGTTAGCGTTGAAATGTCAAAACCTATCAAACGAGACTGCCCACACTTAATTTGGATGAGTCTGTGCGAGTTTTGAGTGGTCAGAAGTGACCATGCATATTTTTGAATCGATATTTACCAAATTTAACCTTATGCCATGCTCTTTAAGAAGGGTTAACATAACTTCAAAGACCATATTATTTTTCCAACAAATTAATTCACATCATGTTTAGTGACTGGAAATTATTAAGAAAATATATAATTGAAAAAATGAGATTAAAAAAGTACATTTGGAATCATCATATAAGCTTAGTTTAGCCACTAAACTTACAAAAGTATAAAGTCATTTGTATTTGTTAATTCCAAAAAAAATATGGCTATCATTTCTATCTCCTATACCTACTACCCATAATTTTCTTTCACATGAGTGAGCAACTCTCTCAAGTATTCACGTGGCTCACTCTCCCATTTTCATAGTCGTCGCAATATTTTTTTAAATGAATTTTCTCTCCAACCAGATGCAAACCACATCCCTTAACACTTTGCACATAAACCAATAGGCTAAAACCCATCTCTCCTCTTCTTCCCATGCCCCCATTTTAGAGTCCTCCTCTTGAGAAACGCAGAGGCGTGTGCCAAAACTTTCCTCCCTTCGGTTCGACGACCTCCTAAGCCGAACAAGCCCATTTCCTTCTTGAGCAGCCGAAGAAACTCTCCTTCCTCCTCTGCCTCCTGGAACTTCGATTCTGCGCACTCTTCTCTAGCCTACTGCCACCACTACTCCTCTTGCCATCTCTGCCATCACGAAGTCTCTCGCACTCGCTTTATCACTTCCTTCAGCCTCTTATGGATATTTGACGGGGGATGAAATCGCTGGATATTTTGATTCGAGAAGGACAGAATTTCCAAAATGACAAGATAAGGTCTTTTCGATCAGTCATTTAAAGAGGTTTTTGATATCTCCTATGTGATAAAGGAGAGAATGATGCAGGCACTCTGATATTTCAAGGAATGGACAAGTCAATGTGTTCTAGTGCAGGTTTGGGTACTTGTAAGGAATGGGGATCGATATGTTCTCACAACATCAGAGTAGCCTTTTGTGCTTGATCTTGATATGGATGGTCTTCTGCATTATTGAACTGTGTCATCTATGTACTTGTTTTCATTTGATGAAGATAATGATGGAGCTTTTGGCCTCCATGATCGGGTTTTCAAGTTAAAAGCTCGAGTGGGCCTTTAATGTGTAGTATTACAACAACAAAAAAACCCATCTTAGTTATGCTCTTCTTTACAATGTAAGGGAAGTCAGGTTTGTATATTTGAACCTTCTGGATAGTCTTGTGTTGGTGTGGTTGACCTCATAATGACATCAAAAATAGTCAACTATGCTCCAGTGGTTGATAAAGTGTGTAGAGCTCCTGAGGTGTTTGAAGACCCTATTATGCTCAGTAGAGTTAACGGGTAGAAGACCACGTAGTGTCGCAAGACACTGACCGTTATGCTCAATAGAGTTGACGTGAAGGTCAAATAGCCTTCGATGCAGCCCCCTATGCGGGGATGATGCTAGGAGGCTGTCGAATTTTAGATTGATGGGAGACTTAAACAAGAACAAATAAAAGTGTTGACGAGCTTAAATTGAACTTATTTGAAAATGATAAATTAAAGAATAAACCTACATATATGCTCTTTTTACGTAGGTATTTGAAGACTCTGTTATGCTTAGTAGAGCTAATAGGTAGAAGATCACGACCGTAGTGTCGAAGACAGCGTTATGCTCGATAGAGGCGGCGGAAGGTTGAATACCCCAATGCATCCCATGTGGTGAAGGCAGAGGAGGCCAAATTCAAGATAGAGAACTTAATTAATTTAATGCAAATGAACTCGAAGCTCAAAATAAAAATTTGAATTAAAATTACAGGTGTTTAAAGACCATGTTATGCTCAGTAGAGCTAATAGGTAGAAGACTATGGTTGTAGTGTAAGACACTGACCGTTATGATCCGTAAAGTTGACGGGAAGGTCGAATAGCCCCCGATGCAGCCCCCTATGTGGGGGGGAGGCTATCGAATTTTAGATTGATGAGAGACTTAAACAAGAACAAATAAAAGTATTGACGAGCATAAATTGAACTTATTTGAAAATGATAAATTAAAGAATAAACCTCAAGTGTTCAAGACTCGCTATGCTCAAGAGAGCTATAGAAGATCACGATCGAGTGTCGCAAAGACATACGTTATGCTCGAGAGTCGACGGAAGGTCAATAGCCCCTCATGCTCTTATGTGGGAAAGATGTTGGGAGGCTGCCAAAATTCAAACTGATAGAGAACTTAATTAATTTAATACAAAATGAACTTGAAGCTCAAAATTAAAATCTGAATAAAAATTATACGTGTTTGAAGACCCTGTTATGCTTAGTATACCTAACACGTAGAAGACCACGGCTGTAATATCACAAGACACTGACTGTTATGCTCAAGAGAGGACGAAGGCCAAATAGACTCATGCAGCCCTGGGACGACGAGAGGCTCTGAATTTTGACCAAGAGAATTAAATAAGAATAAATAAAAGTACTGATGAGCTTAAATTGAGCTTATTCGAGAATGATAAATTAAAGAATAAACCTAAATATGCAAAAATTCTAGAAGTTTTTTAATAAGAATGAGCTTTCAGGGAACTTGACGGATTGCCTACGCAGAATAATAAACATTGAACATATTGAACTAATAAGCTTGAAAGCTCATCAATGAGCATAAAGCATATTCTTTATTGAACATTCAAGTTATGTTACTATTCATACTGAACAATGGGGTTGAGCTGTATACCACATTAAAATCGTCCAGAGCAAAAAGAATTTGAGTGAGCTTGTGATGAGCCTACAAGCTTCTCAGCAATCACGAGCTAAATTTAATTGAAACTTAAAGATCCAAATGAGCAGTGAATTAGATGCTAATAAATAAATATTAATCTAAATAATTGAACAAGATATGGAATGTCAAACGTCACCGAATCTGCAACACAAAATTAGAAGCATACAAAATACATTCGCTTAAATTCTAAATAGACTTCAAATATATTAATTTTGCATAAATTATGAAGCAACTATCACTAAATTCAAGTGCTTCAAAACTTGTGCAGTCATTTGAAAGAGGTAAATTCTTGTACAAAATATAAAGTAATCTTCAATTCAATTTGATATTTCCAAATTAGTACAAATATTCAAAATAACGATGGGCCCCACTATTGAATGCTTAAACTTAGTGTCAGGATGTCCGTTGATTCTGCTTTGGTCTTAGACCGACCGATTAACAAACCTAAAAAATCTAATAATTATATTATAATATTTTTAATTTAATAAAATCTCTAAGAGGATAATTCTATCATATGACAGTAGATCTAATCCTCTATTATTAAGTTAATGGAGTCGACAGGATCTAAAATAATAAACCAAGTGATCAACACCTCGATAATGGCTGTGTTAACTGAATATTTCAACCAGAGGGGTTTTCATAATAATAATAATACTAATCTATTCAAATTCTAATGTCAATTCATTATTAAATGATCAAATATTCAAACAAAAAATATAAATTAAATGAAATTAACTATTTAATTTTAAAGTGAAAATCCATCCACCCATCCACGACCGTTTGTCGAGGGTGACAAATTAAGAAAATTTTTGCACACAAAGAGCCAATGTCAAATCAAAACATAACTATTTTCATACTGAAATAATCTTAAGCCCATAAGGACATGGCCCGTGTCCTCTATTTGCATGATTTTGTCATAAAATGGCACCACATAAATGGCGGTTACGACCAGAGCCCTTTGACTAGGTGGTTTGTCGCGATATGGCACCACTAAATTATGGTCACGGCCGCAACTCATATGTTTCCTAACGGCTTTGCTCTTTGAGCTCTGAACTATATAATGTATTTTTATTGGGCAAAAAGCCATATGTTAGCTAAGGCTAGCTTGTATTTATCCCCTTAGACAAACTCCACCCCAAGTCTACAAGGACACCTTGGACGACGTAACCCATGTGTTGCTGACAAGAATCCTTCTATCAGGTTGGGTCGACTACCTTCTCTGACTAAGTAGACTAAGGATCGCGACAGCCCGGGATGACAGAACCATGAGATCTAGATTGCATCATCGTTCCCCCAACCATCCGCTTTAAGCTAAATATAATGAATTTCATAAACTTTAATTCTAAAACTCCACATGTTGCTAATATACGCTACGCACTAAGTGACCTAACGACTAGCCTTAATCGAAAGTTCTCTCTCAGCATTGAGTGGGGTAATTAACTATGGGTGCTTGCGCCTATAGGAAACTTGAAACCTGATCTAAAGTCTTCAGTAAATGAGGGTGAAATCTCTGGGTAGTGTTTTATCTACTATTCCATGTGCCTTTTGAAAATTACATAAACACTTAATCACTCTCTTCATCGAGAGGTCAGTCGTAAATTTTTGGAGCCCACAGATTTTTGGCGACTCCATTGGGGATATGTTTCTCTTTCCTTCTTTGGCTAGTCAAATCAAAGCTATAGTAATAGTGGAGTAAAATAAAATTTAAAATTTAAAATTAATTATCAATGAAATTAAATTTAAATCAATCATATTCATATGACTAATCTGTTTGTTCTCTATATCGATAGATCTTCAGAACATCGTTCATCATGCAGCTAGGTTGTGGAGTCAACATTCGTCTGGCTAATACTACAATCAATACTGGAGATGTTGGAACTACCATCCAAATTAGGGAGGAGGACAACTAGAATGACCGTTACTGCTACTGATGTTCCTCGAAAGAGAGCATTTGTATTTCAAAGATTGGGTCATTTTGAGGCACCAGTCATGAAAAGAAGCGTCACAGGCAGAAAGTATCAATCATACTTGTAAATGCAATCACTCTGCCAGTTGAACCTTTCAAATTAAGAAGGCATGATACTGAAGACTCCTCTTCTGGAGGAAAAATGAGTAGAAGGCAAAGGAGAAGAAATGCTGAAGTGTGAGCTCAGCGATTGCTGCCTGAATCGCCAACCATACAACCAGCCTTACTACCAAAAGCGAGTATTTCTACCCCACAATAAATCTAAAAATTTTGAGATGTCAAAAAATAGCTCTACTGGTGATGTTAAGCGGTCTTTTAGGCTCAACAGCAGTCAGCTTCAACCCTTCTAGAGAAACAACATGAAACTCTATCTGCTCGAGCACATTGAGTCCTGAAGGTTGTTAAGGAAACATGTTTTATGAATAAAAGGTATCAAATGCCAATTATCAAAGAAGCCAGAAATGCTCCACTACAAAAGCTACTATCGGTGGTAGTAAGAACTCAAGATCGTTCTAAACAAACCCTGCACGGAGAACATCGGGCGTGACACCTGAACCGCATGTTCAGGAATTTGCTACTAAAAGGTCCCGATATAAAAAAAAATACAAATAAGGAGGCCTAACCCTCAAGAAGAAGTAGCGACGCGGAAGCTTGTTCATTTTGATGCAAGCTAACCTAGAGACAATAGAGAAAGAGAAATGTTGAACTGTGAGCTCAGCAATTGCTACCTAAATCGCTAGCCATGCAACCAGACTTGAAGCTAGAAGTGAGTGTTCCTACTCAAAATAAGTTTGAAAATTTGAAATGGGTGAAAAAGAATAGCTCTACTGGTGATATCAAATAATCATTCTGGGGGCAGCAGCACCAAGCGATAACCCCACAAGGAAGGCATCCCGAGACTCTGTCCTCTAGAGTGCAAAGGGTGCTGAAAGTTGTCAAGGAGAAGAGTCTTATGAAGAAAAAGTATCCATGCCTGATTATCAGAGAAAATGGTAAAGCTTTATAAAAGAGGCTACTCTCAATGGGTGATGCTCAAGACCGTCCTAAATAATTACTGCACGGTGAACATCTGGGCGTGACACCTGAACTGCGTGTTCGGGAATCCACTACCGAAAGGTCCCAGCAAAAAGGAAAATAAATATGGAGGCCGAAGCCTCTAGAAGAAGTAACGACATAAAAGCTTCTTCATTTGGAAGCAAGTTAACCTAGAGATAGCAGAGAAAGAGAAATGAATCTGTGCTCAATGCCATTGTTCAAGATGAAAATTGTACAACTGTGGAACTAAGCGTGTTCCAACCCATAACGGTTTGTGACTAAGATGGGTAAAATAAAATAGCTCTACTGGTCAAATCAAATAGTCCTTCTAGACCTGACAGCATCAGGTCTAGCTCCTCTAATAAGGAAACCTAAAATTGTATCTATAAGAGTGCATCGGGTCCTCAGAGTTGCTAAGGAGAATTGATGAAAAGAAAATATGAAAGTCCTGCCATCAGGGAGGCCAGAGTTGCTCCTTAAAGGAAACCTCCTACAACCCCAACAGGATGTCAACTAATTCAAGTCCCGCACGATGAGGCGTGACACTTGGACCACAGGTCTAAGAATCCGCCGTCGAAAGGTCGTAACAAAAAGGTAAGCAAAGTTGGGGGCCAAAGCCTCGAAGTGAAACTGTCTTAAATAAGGACAACGACGTGACATCCGGACTGTACTCCTAGAAAATTCACTCCTTATGTACTGATATTTGGAGCTAAAGCAATCTTTCCACTTGAAGTTAAACTACCTTCACTCCGAGTAGTCATCTAACATGATCTTACCCAGATGAGAATGTCTATCTACGAATGAGAAAGCTTGATGCGCTTAATGAAGTTAGGCTCCAAGCTCAGTAAAATTTAGAAGTCTACCGAATGAGGATGTCCAAAGCATTCGATCATACAATGCATCCTCAAACTTTTCAAGAAGGAGAAATGATCACGTGTTGAGAATACCAATTATTCTTCATCGTCATTATATGTGTAAGTTTTGGTTGAAAATTCTCTTGTAATACAAGAATGCATTTCGAAATGAATCAAAAATCCCCCTATCAAAGAGGGGGCATTTTTAAATTTTACAATAAAATGTCAGGCTCTCCCTGTGAAACAGGGGGTCTTTCTATTGTATTTGGGTTGACATTACGCCTAAGGCCGAGATCCCCATATACGTATTCAAATTATATATTCAAAGTTCACAAGTCTCAAAATCTTCCTGACCAAAAAGAGAAATATTTAAGTTTACAAACTGCAATAAATCAAGTTAGAAACATAACTTCCATCCATACATCAATTCTAGGGCTCGAGTGGGTGCATAAGGTCAGACTCAACATGCTCAAATATGGCCGAGTCACTGATAGGTCTGCTTACTCAATACATCAGTAAGAGATCCCCATCTCGTTAGCCCGATGATAAAATCCTCCATCAATAAAACCCTCAAATTCTCCCAACTTGTTGAGTTTAAGTGACCCAGATTGGGATATCATTTCTAATGGTTGTAAGGTCATTTTTCAAAATCCAACAAAAAGATCCTCACTCGAGAAGGCACTAAGTCGAGTTTGGTATCAATATCAAATAAGAAATGTTAAATCCTTCAACAGGTCTGTTAAAGCAGAAAGTAAAGACCGGAGGAGGTTCTTCAACAAGTCCACTAAAGCAGAAAGCAAAGGACCGAGAAAGTCATCCTAATGTTCATATAAAACCAGGCTAAACTAAGGGAGTCATGTCATCAATATGTCTATTATGCGCAAAACACAGGACTGATGATTCTTCGCCATTGACCCAACCCAAGCCGAGGGATAGGTCACCGGCATACATTCTTTTATAAGCCCATGAAAGCAAAAAAGCTAGGGCGGAAGGTAATGTTGTATCACCTGACAGGTCTCCAAGATAATTCAGGACTTTCCTCCATCAAATCCGTCAAGGCACGAAGCCAAGATAGGAGGAAAATATAAATTTTAA
The DNA here is from genome assembly GCA_021442155.1 of Cymbidium sinense. Classification (NCBI taxonomy): domain Eukaryota; kingdom Viridiplantae; phylum Streptophyta; class Magnoliopsida; order Asparagales; family Orchidaceae; genus Cymbidium; species Cymbidium sinense. The sequence continues at coordinate 1,620,335 of CM038216.1, forward strand.
ATTTCAAAATTGAATCATCAAGAGTCCGTCAAAGCATAAAGCATAGGGCCGAAGATGTTTTCATCTCGCCAATAAGTCATCAACTCCATTAAGTCCCAAAGCACAAAGCCAGGATAAAAGAAAAATATAAATTTCAAACTCTCAAGAGGAAGTCTTCAACAAGTCCGAAAGCACAAAGTGTATGACCAATGACATTCCAAATTCTCTCAATAGTTACTACGAATCCCCTCTATTAGACAGAGAGCATTTTTATATATTTATCTAAGTCGACATCGTGCTTCAAGCCGAGATCCTCAGATAAATATACATTTTGATCAGAATAAGTTATATCTATTTATATTAAAGAAGATCAAGCCCTATGATATGTTTTGAACTAAGTCTACAATCTCCCTATTAGACAGGAGGTATTATTATATATTTATCCAAGTAGATATCATGCTTTAAGAAGAGATCTTTAGATAGATACATATCTTGATTGAAAATACATCATTTCTATTCCGCATTAAAAGAGATCAAGCTGTGTAATATATCTTAGAACTAGTTTGCAATCTCATTATTAGACAGGGAGCATCATTGTTGTGATCAAGGTTGTTTGACCTTCTCCTGTGAAATAGGAGATCTTCTTGTATATATTCAGGTTGACATCGAGCTTTATGCCGAGATCCCTGAATATATTTATAACTGTTATTGTTAAAATTATCGACTCTTGCAATAGCAAAAATAATCTATTTATGTATATGAAAAGACAGCTTTAAATATCAAAAGTTTTTCTCCCAAGATTCGTCAAATTTCAAAGATCAAGTCAAACAAACTCTCAATTTCGAAAGCTTCAGTCAGCTATGCTAGAAAAATATCAACCTCTACATATTCAAGTCTTGGACACGGATGGGTTCTAAAAGTCGGACTCAACAAGCCCACAAATGTCTGAGTTGTTGATGCTCTCCTCACTCAACAAGCCGCAAGAAAATGTCATAGTGAAAGAGTCATCGTTAGTTAGTCTGATGACTAAATCACCAAGCCATCACAGCTTAAGTCAAAAACTCGAGTAGATTCTAAAGGTCGAACTCAACATGCCCATAAATGGTTGAGTCACTGATGCTCTCCTCACTCAATAAGCTACAAGAAAAGGCCGCGATGAAAGTGCCCCTTCTCATCAGTCCAATGATGATAGCTATTAAATATCAAACCATATCAAGCTTAGTGATTATAAGCAACCAGAATCTAAGAGATCTTTCTACTTAATCGATGGACCAAGACAATTTGAAGAAACTTTCAATTCAGTGTTGCATCAAATCAATCCATATATTGTCTGCAATGTGATATTTCAATCTCTTTTCAAATGATCTGATCAAACATAAAGCACAGATCAAAGCCAATTCCCTCATCAAGTCCGCAAAAGCATAAAGCACAGGACTGAGGAAGCGATTCCATAGTTCATACAAAGGCAATGGCTGAACTAAAGAGATTTTAGGGTCATTCAGTCCGTTAAAGTACATATTGCTGGACTGATAACTCAATTTTGACCTAATATGAGTTGAAAGGCTAGATCATCTGTATGCACTGTTCAACGAGCCTATCAAAGCAGGAAGCATGGGATTGAAGGCATGATTGGAGGATCTTCAATTCTCAGAGCTCTCTCTTCTCTTTAGCTTGACCTCCCTCATGTGAAGAATGAGGGACTATTTATAGATTAGAGGAATGACGTTTCTGTAAATACATGCAAAATTCAAACCACTCCATTGAACGACTCAAAATGATTCTCTTGATCATGTGATGCATTTTAAGTATTTGAATACTCAAATGAGTCAGAATCAAGAGATCTTAGGCTTGTTAGATCCATCTCATCAAGACGATCGATTTGATCATAAACACTTCATATTTAGAAACTATTTAGATATTTAACTAATATCCCAAAGTTTCCAATGATATTTTAAGTGCTTGATCTGGACTAATTTCGACTTAGAATCAGATTGTTTTGACATCAAGATTTATATTTCGACTAGTGAAATTTCTAGTGTCATTTCAATAATAATTTATAACGAGCTTTAAAAAATTACAATCGCTGAAACAGACTTCAAATTCATTTTGGAGTAGTTTTTATGTTTTGCATCAGTTGATGGTCTCTAACATCATTAATTCATTATTGCATAAAAAATTATATAAGTCATATATATTATATAAAAATAATTTTTAAATTTTTAAATTTATTCTAAGATTAATAATATATATTATTATGCGTTAGAAAACTACAGAGTGAAATTTTATTTTAGCCGTGAAATCCAAAGACAATAATGTATTTAAAGACGAACAAGAAAACTTGAATTTTAATGAAAAATCAAATGAGGGAAAAATCACGGCCTACCCCAGAGAAATCTTCCACTGTATTTATTTTAGAGTACAAGTTTTCCGATGGGATTACAAAATTGTATATGAGAAGGGCCGATAATAAATCCCAAAATCGAAACAACATATGTAAGAATAGTGAACAAATGTCAATGATAGGGTCGGATGGTGACCGGTTGAGATGTCGCCGAGGATCAGCGGCGGATCGATGGTAATGCATCGGTGGTCAGCGATGATGATCACGACGATGGTCGACAATGACCGATGATGAGTCGGGTGGTGTGGTCACGGCAACCGAGATTACAAAGGATCAGGTAGTAGCATGGCCAGTTGGTGAATCAACGGGTGTGATCAGTCGAGTACAATTATGCCTAGAGAATTTTCAAGCTTTAGAGCTCTCTCCTCTCTCTTGCTTGGTCTCCCCTCATATGAAGAATGAGCGATTATTTATAGATTGGAGGAGTGCATCTCTGTAAATACATGAAAAATCCAAACCACTCCTCTCCATCGGACGGCTCAAAATGATTCCTTTGATCATTTGATGTATTTTAAGTATTTGAATGCTCAAATGAAGTCAGAATTATAAGATCATGGGCTCGTTAGATCCAGCCGAGATTTTCGATTGACTATAAACACCCATATTTGAGAGCTTTTAGGAATTTAGCGATGCCCCAAAGTTTTGATGATATTTTAAGTGTTTGATCTCGGTGTTTTCGATCTACTGCTTTCGATTAAGATTCGTCTAAGAATTTTCAGGGTCATATCACATAAATCACTCTATTCTTATCAATTTACATATCTAATACCTAATATTTAATATTAACATATATTATATTTTTCTATGCATGAAATAATATATATATTTTAAAAATTTTAATAATATTTATATATTTGATTTGACATATATTATATTTTTCTATAGCTTGGATTTTAGCTATTTAAATATATAAAAATTATATAATTTATACGTAAATTCTTCGAAAATCATCAGGAATAGTCCACTCAATTCAAAGTTGAAAGTGTGAGGATAACTTTATAAAATATAGCTTTGTTATAAAAACATAAAACACGTTGTAATATTTTTTTTTGAATTACTTGAATTATTTGCATCGTATAAAATTATTTGAAAGCTTAATTAATTTAATGCATCTTTATATATATATATATATATATATATATATATATATATATATATATATATATATATATATATATATATACCTATTTATCTATACTTAATAATTTCTTCAATTATAAAATAATTCTAAGCCGGCGTGCACAAAACTCCAAACTTCTTACTCAAAACTAAACTGAACCAACCCCACCTCTACTCGCGAGTAATGTTTGGACCGGGTCTCATGCGAGCCTTCAATATTAACGCGTCAGTGGGTTCGTGCGACTGAAACTGAGCGGCTGTACGGCCCTTTTTTATCGGAACTATCAATAGGAAGGCTAAATTGTAATCAAAACATCAATAGCGGCTGTACGGTAACAGATAAGGAGGGTAGTTATCTGTAGACTTGGAGTTATCAAGTTCGTTCAAAGATTAGCCATATTTGAAATCATATGTTATAATATGAATAAGATTAAGAGTGAATATCTCTTTACTAAAAAAAACATTACATAATTGAATAAAACAAAATATATAATTATTTTAACATATAAGATTCTTTGTGATCTAAGCAAATAACGGCCCTTTCTTAACAGATGTATGTATTAGGTATACGAAATCAATTATTTTACATTTTTGCCTCATACTGTGTCTCTTTTATTTTATTAGTTAATTTTTTTTTCAGAAGATTTATATAAATATCACTTTTTCTGATCTACTTATATATTTAACATCAGATTATTGATATTTACATAAATAATATTAAAAATTTTAATATCACATCAAAAATATCATTATAATAAACTTATTATATATATAAAAAAGTGCTATATATGAATATTAGATATGTAAAGACATAAAAATTATATGATATTCTTGTAAATTTTCCTTTTATAAAATTAAATATAAATCCTCTTTTTATAAGATGAAATGAATACTGAAAAAGAAGGCATCAAGAGAGATTTTTTTTCTTCCGCTGTGATGTAGAACGATTTCCAATATATGATTAAATCAACATCCAATGAAAGGAAAAAAAATATATCTTCTGAGTCGATTTGTGCGTCGAGGACCACTTTTAGGTGTTATTTGTCAATTCAATGAGTGTTCAGGGAATTTTAAGAAATGTTATAGAAAAAAAAATATACTATAAAGATTAAAAAACCTTTTAATTTTTACAAACATTAGTATATTACAAACATTTATAAACATTCCACATTTAAAAAGGATTATAATTACATATCACAATAAACATTAATGAACATTCATAAACATAAAACATTCATAAACATTTTCAATTTCTCTAATCCTCTTCTACATTTACAAAAAGAAACATGATCAAGAGATTCTATGAAAGAGTTTCATTTTAACCTTTATATTTCTTTTCAACTAAAATGATAATCTATAAAACATGATATAAGTGGTTATTAAATTTCGACAAGAATAACATTAAAAGATTTAAAGATCTAATCATCTAAAAGAGGAAAGAATAAATATAACAAATAAATAAATATAAGAACTTTTAAGAAAAAGTGACTGAAGTTTACCTGTGAGGCTCAATGCTCATAGTTTTGATTATTAATAAATATTAAAGCTTATGATGAAATAACTCTACAAATATTCTTCAATGGGTGTGACATATATTTTGATTAGAAATGAGATTAAACAAAAGAGAGATTAAAAATGAAAGTAAAATTCAAAAGAAAATAAAGGCTCAGCTTAGTCAAAAAATACTAAGAGCAAGAATAGTGAGCATCCAAACTTGGGAGGGTTACAATCACATACAACGCTACAGATAAATGAAATATAACATCAAAGCCATCATTGCCGAAATCGCCACCAAACATTCCCAAATTGTATCGTGCATTCGCTGGAAGTCTGAAATAACACATCCTGAAGCAATTAAAATTCAGAAATATTACCTCACTCAAAACAAAATAAGCAATACCAACATATGAAACTACATAACCTCCCTAAATAAGAACAACTCCAAGTCACTAAACGAGAGTTAGAGACAAAACCGCCTGATTATTAAACAACTCCACCAAAGATAACAAATTACAAAATAATTCATTACTATTCACATTCTCAAATCATAAAATGGAATTGCATGTCAATGGATAAGTGATAAGTCGAGCAAGCAATCCATGCTCACATTCGATTTCAAAGAAATAACATCAAAGTCATCATCTTTTATAAACACGTGTTCATTTATCAAAAGGGAAACAACCAACACCCAACAGAGAGGAAAACAAGAAAGTAAATCCATAGACCAAGAGGGAATCCTGAAAATAATCATCAAAGGCTCAAAGCCACCCACCAATGCAAAGAAAAACACCACATCCACACACCAAGATGGCAAGAAGCAAATATCGAAAACCGAAAGAGCCATAAAATAAGTAAGACTATAAGAGGGATTCAATACCAATAGCCAATGTAGAAGCATCAAGCATCCAAGGCAAGATAATCCAATCCCAAGTCACCAAGCCAGAGAGACTGAGAGAGCCACAACCAGCCGAAACCAGGAAAAGGAAAACAACCAAACAGAATTGAAAAAAACCAAAGCTAAGCAAATCCTAAAGAGACCATTAAGTTTAGGGTAAACAAGCAAACAAAGGTTGTACTATTTTGGTAAAGAGAAATAGAAAACCAAAGCTAACCATTAACCCACAAACCAACAACAAAGAACTACTACTTACTAATTACAAGCAATAATAAAAAGTTAAAAAAAAAAACCAAAATGTATTTTATAAATATATCGATGTATATGATATGAGTATATCTGTTACTCATAATCAGGTATGAGTGTATGATCGTAGTTTGTATCTATATCTGATCTCAGATGGATCAGATCAAAAACAAAACCATGTAGTAACTTTGGATCGCCCATCGTAAGCAATATAAACACCATATAAATATTCTTTGCACTCCATATTATTTCTACTAATTATCTTAGGCTAGCCTTCAAACATAAATGCAAAAATAAATTCTCCAATGAAATATAAAGTCTTAAGACAAATGTGAAATGTGAGTTGCAAGAACTAAACATTTAAATGAATCTTCCATTATGATAATTAATAAGTTTAAATAGATATTTGGATCACATTATGTTGTTTACCAAAATGAGCAAAAGAATTCAAAATACAATAATCATAGTTTCAAGAGGTTATGGATGAAAATATGATCCAAGTTCAATGTGGAAGAGAATTTGGATTAAGTTTGACAGCTCACCTCATACACAATGAGAAATGAGAATGTCACTCTATATATTGTTAATAAATGCAAATGAAATTTATACAATCTACCTTCAACTGGAGAAAGAACACTTAGAATGAATGAAGAACTAAACCAAAAGGATGGGAGAGCTTGCTTACAAGCATAGATGAATCCTCATAAATGAATGAAGAACATCTAACTTCCATGTTATTTTACTTCAAAGTTTCAAAACAGTATGAAGGAAATCCAAGATGAATCCTTGCATTTTCAACCAACCACCAACCACCCTTTTAACTGTTGAAATATGTGTGAATGGTGGTGGTCACTGAATGAAATGGATTCATATTTTATTGCATGCATTTTGAAATTATTTTATACCCCATTCTACCATTCATGTACTTCAAAACTTATGCCATTTTCCAATAAATAAATAATCTTAAAAGATCAAAATATTTCATGCGTCATGAGGCAACATCAATGCTTCAACTCTAATGCTTTGACATTCACAAAGCGTTTAAAACTAAAAGAGATAAATATTTGCATAAATTTTGAAACAATCAATCTCCCTCATTAGCCCTAAAAAACATAAAAAAAACAACAAAAACACTAAGAAAGTTCATAAACCTGAATTATGCACGATTTCATAAAAAAAACAAAATAATCCATTACTAAAAAAACATAAAAAATAATAAAAGTCACAGAACAAATCATCCAGCAAACATAACAAAATAATCCATTACTCCATTCGATTCAGATAAGCAATACGTAACCTCCTCCTCCCCTGAAATGAATAGAAAACAACTCTCCAAGTCTCCAAACTTCCAAAGTAGAAGCCACAAAACACTAAACAGAATAAAAAGAATCCATGAGAATCGAGATAAAACCTATTGCATTGCTGAATTAGAGAAGAAGGGAGAAGCAGCGCCCTTGCGCAGTTGTGCGAGACGACGAGAGGCGAGAAGGGAGAAGCCAAGAAGAGAACAGAAAATAGATGAACAGAATGAAAACGTCCACAGTCCTACAACGAAGAGTAAGAGAGTAGAGAAGTGGGACATAAGAGAACCGCCTACGTGGATGGGAATGGGGATTAGGGATTGCCATTTAATTTTTTTCCCCTTTGAGTTTGGCCTTTGTATTTTTCCCTCGCCTCCCTAGACCCTAATAAATTTTTTTGGCACGACCAATGGCCTTCGACTGAAGTTCTAATTTTGGATATTTGGTTTTTTGATATTATAAATTTTTAAATCCAATCCATAATCCAAAAACTGAATTTAGCTAAAATTAAATCCAAAATAAAATTAAAAAACTGATCCAATTTAAAAATTTTGGTTCGGTTTTAAACAGATTTTTTGTTTAAACCGAATTATGCACAACTCTATGCTTGATATCTAGATTGAATAGCAGTAGAAAATATAAGCATATGATGAAGAGTGTGGATAATCTGATGTTCAGAAAATCCATCGATATTCCATTCATAAAGAGAACTTCTATCATTGGAATTTCCCATGAAATGATTATCTTCTTCGAATAATAAATCTGGAGGAGTAGATTTTTTATAATAGTGTTTTTCCAGATTTTTTTAGGATAAGAAATCTTCTGGATATCTTGAGGAGGAGGATGTGAATCTTGAAGTTCATGAAAAAGGGCATGAATTTCATCGATATTTGATTATCGAGATTCATTTGAATCTTCTCGGCCGATATCCTCAAGAGCTCCGACATATTTATCTTTTAAATTTAGAATCAAATTCAGAATGTCTTCAGAAGAAGGTCCAAACTTAAGAGAAAGTTTAGGAGGTGGTTGAATAAAAGGTCTAATAATAGAATTTGAACTGGTATGGGCTTTTTCTGAAGCTCTACTAGTTTCGGGACCTTTTTGTTTAAGCACCTGATCAATTTTAGATTCTAAGCTAAAAAGATGATCAACAATAATTTGAAGGCTACTATAATTAAGTTTAATTTATAGTAATAAAACATGTTATGAATTTGGCAGAAAAGGAAAGAGGGAGACCGCGACTTGTAATTAATTATAAGTCGTTAAACAAAGTTTTAAAATGGATCAGATATCCAATTCCTAATAAAAGGAATTTATTAAATAGATTGCATATTATAAAAATATTTTCCAAATTTGATTTAAAATCAGGATATCGGCAGATCCAAATAAACGAATCGGATCACTATAAAACAGCATTTACGGTACCTTTGGACATTACGAATGAAACGCAATGCCCTTTAGTTTAAAAAATGCACCTTCTAAATTTTTGCATATCATGAATGATATATTTTAGTCTATATTGATGATATTCTTGTGTTCTCAAATACTATTGACGAACACTTCAACCATTTAAAAATATTTAAAAGGTTAATTTTAAAAAATGGGTTAGTTATTTTAGAGCCAAAAATCAAATTATTTCAAACTGAAATATGATTTTTTACTATATCTAATGCTTCTATTATACCAATTAATAAAAGTATTGAATTTTCTAACAAATTTCTTGATATTATTTTAGATAAAAATCAGCTATAGAGATTCTTAGGAGCTCTCAATTATGTAGCTGATTTCTATCACAATCTGGCAAAGGATGCGGCCCCACTCTTTGACAGATTAAAAAAGAATCCCCATGATCTGATATCCATACTGTTGCAGTATTCAAAATTAAATAAAGGGTTCAAAATCTTCTCTGTCTTAATCTTGCGGACCCCACTAGTTTAAAAATTTTTTGAAACCGATGCCTCTGATAAGGGCTATGGAGGTATCCTAAAACAGCAAAAAAATTTGAAAGAAGAATTAATTCTCTTTGCTTCTGGTAGATGGAATCCTACGCAGCAAAAGTATTTCATTATCAAAAAAGAAATAATTCGACAATCCTACTCCCTTGAGTCGTACGCAAACCGCTAACCGGTATCGAGCCATGATAATTCCTGGGAGGGGAAGGATGTTTGAGTGATTCTTTGTAATGTGTCACCATTATGGATGAACTAGTTCTTTGCACATTCCTCTCATGGCGTTATCCTGTCTTCATCGCAAATTGCCGTAAATCCCTATGATGATGATTTCCAAAGGGTAGTAAGTCCTATTTTTGTTGACTGACTTGGATAATTCTAGTGGAGGTTTATACTTAGTCTATTTTATCCTTTTATGTTGATTAATTGCATGATCCTCTACATCGTCTCCCTCTCTCCCCTCTGTCTCAATGACTTCTACTTCTTCTGAAGTAACTTCTAATCCCACAATTAGAAAAAATAATAATCTTATCAAGAACTCTGAAATGGCAGAGTTACCCTTGAATGAAGAAGACCTAAATAGATGGTCTCTCCCCAAAATTGATAAAAATATCATTTATCAATTCGAAACTTTTGATTTTAAGGAAAAAGCTTCAGGAAAATCAGAACAAACCATTCAGATCAAATGGACAAAACTATTTATCTACTAACATTTGAAGATCATAAATATATGCAAGACTTCAAATATATTCATATAGGGATGATACAAGCATTTAAACTCTTAACTCTAAATGTCTATATTTTAGCCAAGAGAGATGATGCCTCCATTAGGCTCAATCCCTAATGAGTGTTGTAGAAACTAGCCTCTGTCACGGGCCAATTTATTTCAACACCTTTCCTAATTTAAGCTTATCACTTTCTGATATAAATCTTTTTGAAGATTTAAAATTACACTTACAGCTTTATGGATATGATTTCCTACCTCAAACTATTGCTTTAATTTTTAGAATTCACTTTAGAGTTTTAAATACTTTAAATCCTAGAGTTCAGAAAGTTGTTCAACCAGCCGAATGAACTACTTTGATTGAAACAAAGCTGTTAGCATCTGATATTGCTGCTAATAGAGTGATAAGATAGAATGAGGTGGTATTTCCATAATCATGGACCATACCAACTGCGGTCACACCAAGACCAACCATCAATCAAGATATCGATCAAATAATTCAAACGACTGATGGCGATGTTGAAGTAAGATTCAACCCTCGTCGATCTATTACACTTCCTAGGGTTTCAATCCATTTTGAAACCTTAGTAAAGTCTAGATCGGATGGTTCCTAAATCTCGGAATCACCTATTGAGGCACTTCGCCTAAATAGAAATAATATTTATCATTTAGTGAGAGAAAATCAATCTCCCACTCCATCTGAAATGAACTTCAATATTAATAAGCTACAAACCAGGTTCTAAGACTACAGAAGTGGTACTAAAGGAGTATCATCAGTCAAAGTACAATAACTTTCATACTTGGTATAGAAGTTTTACTTCTATTGAGCAACATTTCGAGATATCTGAGCTATATTTCAAAAATATGAGAAAAAAATAGCCAGGGCAAGGCAACTATTCCTTTTGTTGCCTGGTTCTACAATTAGCATGCTCAATCTGCTCAAATTATTATTTTATCAACCAAAAAATCACAAACAAAGCAATGAAAAATAATTGAAGCTACTTATCCTCCATCTGTTGCCAAAATGGTGGATGATAAACCTTTAGAATTAGCTGTGTTCGAAAAAAATAATTCTGATCCACAAATTCTAAAAAATTTATTACTATAATTAAATAACTTAATTATAGTAATAGTATACTTCAAATTATTGCTGATCATCTTTTTAGCTTAGAATCTAAAATTGATCAAGTGCTTAAACAAAAGGGTCCCGAAACTAGTAGAGCTTCAGAAAAAGCCCCTATTAGTTCAAATTCTATTATTAGATATTTTATTCAACCATTTCCTAAACTTTCTCTTAAGTTTGGACCTTCCTTTGAAGACATTCAGAATTTAATTCTAAATTTAAAAGATAAATATGTCGGAGCTCTTGAGGATATTAAGAAGATTCAAACGACCAACCTCGATAATCAAACCAATATCGATGAAATTCATGCCCTTTTTCATGAGATTCAAGATTCACATCCTTTTCCTCAAGATATCCAGAAAATTTTTTATCCTAAAAAAAATCTAGAAAAACACTATTATAAAAAACCTACTCCTCCAGATTTATTATTCAAAGAGGATACTCATTTCATGGGAAATTCATATGATGGAAGTTCTCTTTATGAATGGAATATCGATGGATTTTTTGAACATCAGATTATCCACACTCTTCATCGTGTGCTTATGTTTGCTACTGCTGTTCAATCTAGATATCAAGCAGCAATAAAATCTCACATTGTTGCTCGAGCCATTGTTTCAGGGTTTTCTGGAACTCTGAAAGGTTGGTGGGATTATTTTCTTTCTTTTTAGCAAAAGGAAGACCTTCTTAGTGAAATCGAACACTAAAATCTTCCAAAGGAACAATAAACACCAAATGAAAATGCCTATATTATTCAAACGATTGTAGATCACTTTGCTGAATCCATTGGAGATTAGAGAGAAAAAATAAGATCTTTACTCCAAAAATTAAGATGTCCGTCCTTAACCCATTTTGGATGGTACAGGATATTTTTCTGGCACGCGTCATGACACTTTATGATGTCGATAGTCTTCACTAGAAACAAAATTTTATTGATTTCCTTCCCAATCTATTTCTTGAAAAGGTTAAGGTTTCTCTTCGTCTCTATGATGGAACCATCCCATATGAAACCCTTGCATATGAAAATCTTATTTCTGCATGTATTAAAACTGGAATAGCAATCTGCTCTGATCTTAAATTAAAAGATCAAATGAAAAGAGAACGTCTACTTGAGCAAAAATAGCTTGGTGAATTCTGTGAGCAATTTAACTGATCCTCGCACGCCTCCTTTATCTTCCAAAAATAGGAGAAAACACAAAAGATTTTCCTAAACGTGAAAAATCACGCCATAAAAAATGTGATAAATTAATGCATAAACATAGCACAGCACTCTCGCCCCTCCGTTTTAAAACCAAATAAGAGAAATAAAATGTTACAAATGTGGCCGTACAAGTCATTATACGAATAGATGCACAGTCAAGAAGAAGTTAAATGAACTTCAGATTGACGAAGGGTTAAAATAAACCCTGATGAAAATTTTGCTTACATCCTCTGATTCAAAAATTGAAGCAGAAGATGAAGAATATCATATTTCATCTTCATCGACTGATAATCGACAAAATCTAAGGTAAGTCCTATCAACAAATAGATTATTATAAAATATAAGAAATATGACAGGTCTGTATAGGCTCACTCACGAGCAAAAGGACAAATTAATTAAACTTTTAGCACAAGTTGAAGATGATTCAACTTGTGATAAAATTATAAATCTTCTTAATGATAAGAAGAAAGATAAATTAGAAAAATTTAATTACAAGCCTCCAATATACTCCTTATCAGAAGTATTTAAGAAAAATCGAGACAAGTTCAACATCTTCTAATTCAACTTCTTTATCAGAGCTAAAAACTGAATTAAAGAAACAAAAATTAGAAGTTCAGCAAATTAAAGCTGAGCAAGAGCAAATGAATGATCATCTAATGGATCTTGAAATAAATCAGAAGGCACCCAATTCATTTGAAAATATAGTAGCCGATTCTAACCAAGAACCAGCTTTCTTATAAAATATTCAAAAGGCAATATACCATAAATGGTATATTTCTATTAAATTAATTATAAATAAATAATTTATTTTACCAAATTTAACTGCTCTAGTTGAAAGTGGAGCAGACTTAAATTGCATTCAAGAAGGAATTATTCCTTCGAAATATTTTGAAAAGACTAGCCAACGATTGAAAGCTGCAGACGGAGAGTCTTTGTAAATTTTATGATAAATCATCTGTTGTCATCTGCCAAGATGATACTTGTATCCAAATGGCTTTTATTCTTGTTAAAAATTTAACTCAATACATTATTTTGGAAACTCCATTCCTTCTCAAAATAATGCCTATCACTAGGTGACATTCCCACTAAGGCTCATCCTTGTTAGATGAACGAGCACTACCTTGCTTTTTGCAAGGAAGAGATTGCTGACTTATTAAAAAAAAGAAATAATTCAGCAATCCTACTCCCCTGAGTCGCATGCATTCTATGTTATGAATTCAGCAGAAAAGGAAAGAGGGAGACCGCAACTTGTAATTAATTACAAGTCGTTAAATAAAGTTTTAAAATGGATCAGATATCCAATTCCTAATCAAAGGGATTTATTAAATAGATTGCATAATGCAAAAATATTTTCTAAATTTGATTTAAAATTAGGATATTGGCAGATCCAGATAAAAGAATCGGATTGCTATAAAATAGCATTTACTTTTCTTTGGACATTACGAATGGAACGTAATGCCCTTTGGTTTAAAAAAAATACACCTTTTGAATTTCAAAGATATCATGAATAATATATTTAAAGATTATTTTAAATATATTTTACTATATTGATGATGTTCTTGTGTTCTCAAACACTATTGACGAACACTTCAACCATTTAAAAATATTTAAATGGTTAATTTTAAAAATGGGTTAGTTATTTCAGAGCCAAAAATCAAATTATTTAAAACTGAAATAAGATGTTTAGGTCATAATATATCTAATGCTTCTATTATACCAATTAATAAAAGTATTGAATTTGCTAATAAATTTCTTGATATTATTTTAGATAAAAACTAGCTATAGAGATTCTTAAGAGCTCTCAATTATGTAGCTGATTTCTATCACAATCTAGCAAAGGATGCGTCCCCACTCTTTGACAGATTAAAAAAAGAATCCCCCACCATGTTCTGATATCCATACTGTTGCAGTACGCAAAATTAAACAAATGGTTCAAAATCTTCCATGTCTTAATCTTGCGGATCCCACTAGTTTCAAAAATTGTTGAAATCGATGCCTCTGATAAGGGGTATGGAGGTATCCTAAAATAACAAAAAATTTGAAAGAAGAATTAGTTCGCTTTGCCTCTGGTAGATGGAATCCCACGCAGCAAAAGTATTCCATTATCAAAAAAGAAATGCTTTCTGTGATTAAGTGCATCTCAAAATTCCAAGATGATTTACTAATCAGCATTTTCTCCTTCGTATTGACCGTTCCTCAGTCAAATACATCATTGAACAAGATGTAAAAAATCTGGTTTCAAAATAAATTTTGCATCTGGCACCGCAGCCTCTGTTTCGAATTTGAGATTGAATTCATTAAAGGTAATGAAAATTCTCTTCCTGATTTTCTAACCCGTGAATTCTTGCAGGGACGATCAGGGGTGGATCACCCCACATGGAAGGATGTCTCCTAATCGAGGTGGTAACTCTTCTAGGGGAGGTCGCGGTCGTAGTCGCACTAATGGCAAAGATCCGGTCAACTCAACAGTTTGCATGATCAATTTGAAAACTTATCTTTATGGTACTTCCTCTTCAACTACGATTGAAAAGAGTGAAACCTCTAAAAAAGTAACACTATCCCTAAAAGATGTTGTTGCACAGGAACCTGTTTATTTCTCTAAAGAAATAAAATAGAATATTATTGAAATTAATCCCTCTGATTATTCAATAAATAATCCATGGGCCTTATTTGAAAGATATTTAGGAAACAATCTTTTCTCATTTGAATCTAATCTCTCAAGAGAGAATTATGAAAAAATCTTAACACAATTAAAGTGTGTTGAGATTAATCACGTTTGTGATCAGATGAACCATATAATTTTATATAGCACATGCGTTATACAAAAGATATTTCATCAAATTGAATGGGGTCTAACTCCATTCCAAGAGAAAAATATATTTTTATCCTCCACTAATTTACAGTCAAAATTGGCGTAAATTATTGGTGTTATGTGCAAGCTATGATGAAAGTCTTCTTCCTTCTCAACAAAAAAAGATGAAGGCATTCATGGTTGTTCATAATGAACAAAGAAATTATCAACAAAGAACTTTCAGCATGGTTCTTCAAATGGTGGAAATATTTTGGAGGAGAATTAAATATTCTTCCGGATCCAATCAAAGAGGTCTTCAAAGAATGGATGGAAGCTGCCCCCAAAATGAGGGCTATTAATCCCAGAAAAATGATTCAAAGGCAAAATCTTGCTCATTTCTTCACGGACTGCCAAATCCCATGGATTTAGAGCTGGAACGTTATACTCGGAAAGGACCCCTTCAATCAGTTGGTCATTCAAAGATAATTTTTATTAAAATGGTGGAGTTCTATCAGCATTGTGGATAAACTCAAACAAATTAAAACTATTATTAAAGCTTATTTTGAATTAACGATTCCTCAAAAAACTATGGATTTTGAGTTATCAGTTGATGAGGTGCTACAGAGCATTAAAAGGCGATACCCTCATGAAAATGAAATTCAGCATAAGAATCATCTCAAAATAATTTACGAGAATCAACTCGCCAAGGTGTTTAATCACCTTATCTACATCTGCGACAGTGGCAAATCTTCTGACCGTGTCGATGTGAAATCTACTGGAGAAAATTAATGGATTCCAGCTTCAATTATTACATCCACTTTGCCTTTACAGCGCAAAAGGAAAATATCATTATCTCCACCAGACCCGCTTTACTTTATAGCTCAAAAGCGGATGGCATTATCTCCACCAGTAGGGAATCTACTTTATAACTCATAAAACATTCCCACCAGATGAAATAATGCTACTTGCCATCTCAAAAGTAGCCACATTATTAACTCCACTATGACATCAATTATTCTGTCTAATAATTGTACCTTTACGTAATGTCTAAGCAAAGTTTTCTTTTCTGCCTCCACTTCTATATAAGGAGGTCATGTCTTTGTATTCGGTGTGCTCAATTTTTCTTCTCTCCTTCTGCTACCGCTTCTCTCTTCCGCTTCTCATGTAATCGTAAGTTTAAATCTTATATTAATAATATTCGCTTTGAATAATTACCGCTAAACTAGTATTAGAGAAAGGAAAATAATTGAAGCTACAACCGATAGTTGATCACCGCTTACAAAATTTGATAGATAAAGTGACAAAAAAATAAAAGTTAGATAAAAGAAGGCCCACCAAGCCTCTCATCCGTGAAAGTTTCAAAAGAATCCCTTTCCTCCGCCCTCTTAACTTGATATTTCAAGAAGACTACCACCGATAGTTGATCACCTTTTGCAAGTCTCAAAATAAAGCAAACGGATTATATCTTGCTCAAAGTGAATAAGCTTACACCAACTCAAGCCACCAATCCAACATAACAATAAAGAATTATAAATATCTTTTGGTTTCAATTCATCCAAAGGAATATGTTAATCAATAAGACAAATTCCGAACAAGCAATTATCAAAACGACCAGAATGAGAACGTAAACGTAGAAGAAAAAATAAAGGGCAAAATAGTACATTCATGATTAATCAATTTCATAGTGAAGCATCGATAAAATAATTGCTCGAATGTGAAGTATCTAATGCGAAAGTTATGTGAGTGCTTGATGTTTAGGTTGGCGCCGCTCTCCTCCCACCTTTGTTCGATCTGTTTTTCACTTTTCTTCGATCCCTCCTTACCTCTATCATCTTGATCGAGGTCGTCCTCTCAGCTGACTTTCACTATGGATCTGGTGCCCTTCGCTCTGCTTTCCTTCTCTCTGTGCCTTCTCACCAACATTCCCCTCCTCGCTAAAACCACATGTCGGAAAGATTTACTATTAGCCCATAATGACAAAAGCTTGAAATTCTTACATTCCACACAGAGAGGTCTCATTTTCTGAGGAAGAGCTTTCGGATGGTCAAAAAGAATGGAGTCTCTCCCTGATCGGTCATGCTATTGGAAAACGCCTATTATGGTTCTCTCATATGCCTATCAAAAGGAGATGGATCTTCAAAGGCAATGGACCTTCTGACTCTTGAAGGAGATTTTTTCTTGTTCAAATTCTCATGTCTTGAGGATTATAACGGTATGGAACAATGGTCCTCGCTTAAATGGAGCCTTTGTCTTCCAAGTAAGGAACTCCCCTCCAAGGAACATATAACCGAAGCTTCCAATATGGGTGAAGTTACCTCTTTTCCTCTATGTTTTGGAATGAAGTTCTATTCAAAAGTCGCAAGCAAGATCGATATTCCCTTAGCTGTGGACAATCTCACTGCTTCTAAATCGAGAATCACGTTTGCTAGGATGTGCGATTACCACCACTCTACCGATTGATTCAACCTAAACGATTAAAATTCAATCAAAACATTATCTACGAAAGCCAACCGCATGTACAAAATGCAACACCTTCTAAAATACCGCCTCTTAAACCCAACTAACTGCGGTCTCAAAAGAAGTCGGTCGAGCTCTCAAAGAGGGACAAACTCAGCCAATCCAGAGTCAGAGAATCTCCACAGAGAGATACATCCTCATACCCTCCGCAGGAATTTGGTAAGCTAATGTTGAAGAACATATTCCTCAAAGTAATCCAAGTGTAGCCATTAATGACCTCAATCAAACACCTATTCTTTCTCCCCCCTTAGAGGAACTGGTAGAGTCTGAGGAAGCTCTAGCTCTACTTAATTCTCAAATCAAGCCGGATCAAACAACACCACTCTCAATGATCTCAATGATCTTAATAGCAGGAGCTACACGGTAGGGGTTATCACGAGATCGGCGGCAACATCTCCTAACCGTTTAGCTCAACAGAAAGCCTTCGAAAAGTCTCCTCAATCACCTGCCAAGACAAACATTGAAGGTGGAAATTCTAAACCATCTTCTAACCCATCTCCTTCTACTCATAAAGGAAACAAAAAGAAGGGCAAAAAGCCCTCCTCTACTTCATCTCAATGACCAATACAACCATGGGGTGCTGGAACGTATGGGGTCTTTCGGCGGTTGGCAGGAAGACTGACTGTTTAAAAATCATCAAGGAATACCAATTAGATCTCCTTTTTCTTTTGGAAACCAAACTTCATACAGATTCATCTCGGCCACCCTCCTCTCTCCACAACTTTTCTATGTTCCAACAGGAAGACAGCTTTTCTAATTTCGATTGCTCTTCTAGAGGGCGTATCTGGATTAAATGGTGCTCTGCCAAACTAACCTTTAATCCTATTCTCAAGGATCATCAACTTATTCATGGAAGGATTATGGCTGCAATCAATTCCTTCCTATTAACTTGTATTTATGCTGATAATGATTCAAAAATCAGAACTCATCTATGGAACACACTCAAAGAGCTTGCTGTAAGGATAACTGATCCTTGGATCATAATGGGAGATTTCAATTGTCCTCTATTCAGCAAAGACAAGGCAGGAGGAAATCCACTATCTCTCAATAACTCCCTGGAATTCAAAGAATGTATTAACGATTACGAATGGTTGGAACTCCCTAACTCTGGTATGTTCTTTACCTGGTCCAATCAGCAAATCAATAAGCCCATCTCTTCTAAACTGGATAGGATTTTCTGTAATTCGGTTTAGTTAGATCTTTTTCCCTCCTCTTTCTACAAAGTCCCCTCTCCCCTTTCTTCAGATCACTCCCCACTTATTACATACCTTCAATTCCCCATTCCAACCTCACATAGATTCCTCTTTAAAAATTACTGGTCCTTGACTGATGGCTTTCAGGACATAATTAAGCATGCTTGGGGGAGTTTTACAAATGGGGATCCCCTTTTTGTTCTATCACATAAGCTGAAGCAAGTTAAAATAACACTCAAGAAGAGGTCATGGGAACCTCTATCTCTCACACACCAGATTGAATTAGTAAAGAAAGATCAAGAAATGCTATTTACTAAGCTCGATAAAGACCCCCTTAACCAGTCCTTGCTTCTTGATGCCAAAGAAATAAAGGAAAGATACTTACAGCTAACCATTAAGGAAAACATATGGGTCAAATAAAGAGCTAAAGCTCATTGGCTTATACATTCAGATGATGATCTTCAATACCTTTATTGCTCGGTTAAAGAAATGAAAAATGTCAACCTCATTAGAGAAATTGAAACAGAGCATGGAGTGATATCTGATCAACAAGCCATTGAGGATGAGTTCTGTAAGCATTATTCGACTTATTTAACTCCATAACTCTTTCTACCTCTTCGTGACATTTCTGGGAGAATGTATTACTTCGCTCAAGCAACTAGATGCATATTCGAGCAGAAATTTTGGATGCTCTTAATGTATCAGAAACTAAATCACCTGGACCGGATGGTTTCAACTCTAAATTCTTCAGATCCACTTGGGACATAACTGGAAACACCTTTCTCAAAGCTGTGCACCACTTTTTTATATTCAATAAACTCCCAAACCAATTCAAGCATACCCTTTTAACACTCATCCCTAAAGTAAAACACTCCAATAGGATTGGTGATTATAGGCCCATCTCTTTGTGTAATACCTTTTATAAGGTTATCACCAAAATCCTTGCAAAAAGGCTTAAGAAATGTCTTCCCCTTATCATCAACAAAGCCCAATATGGTTTTATACAAGGAAGAGATATAGCTGATAACCTTGCCTTAGCCTATGAAATTTGTAACCAATTCTCCACACCCAAGTGCAATCTTTTCCTAGCAAAATGCAATTTAAAGAAGGCTTTTGATAAAGTAAACAGACATTCTCTTCTACATAGGCTTCATGCAAAAGGATTCCCTACTAAATTTACTAAATGGATTGGATCTTGCATATTGGATGTGCCTTTCTCCATAGTGCTGAATGGTTGTATTAAAGGTCACTTTTCCTCCTCTAATGGGCTAAAGCAAGGATGCCCTCTCTCTCCATTTTTATTCACTATAGCAATGGACACTTTTTCCTACCTTTTAAACAATGATATAGATCTTCATCTGTATAATCCAATCTTTACGGGTGATTGTAATATTTCACACCTTTTATTTGCTGATGATCTCCTGGTTTCGGGGGAGGTCACAAACTCTACTCTGATCTCTCTTAAGCAAAATCTCAGCTATCTTCAGATGTACTTGGGATTGGAGATAAACAAAGAAAAATCTGTCATTTGTTTTTCAAATAATAACAGGATTATGGTGGACTTCTTAAACAAGCTCGACATCAAACAAGGCTCTTTCCCTCTTAAATACCTTGGTCTACCTCTTACAAAAGGAGCTATTAAGACGGCTCTCTCTTCAATCCTCTCTTGACAAACTTCAAGCTTGGTGGTGGAAGAGTAAGTTTCTTTCTCTTGGGGAGATATCAACTAATCAGTGTTCAGAACAACAATTACCTATCCTATTATCAGTCGATTCATACCAAAGGGTATTATAAAGCGCATTTGCTCTTTCACAGCTAATTTTTTTTATCATTTAGGGCAAGAAAAGAAGCTACACACTATATCATGGGCTCGCACAACTCTACCTAGAGACAAGGGAGGAACGGGTATCCTCTCTGCCTCTTCCCTAAATCTGATAAGTAAACTCAAGGTACTTTGGAAGTTTCATTTGAGTGAATCTCTTTTTGCTAAGTGGTGTAGAGCCAAATATGAGTCGATATGGAACCCAACTTTCTCTAGAGCTTCACCCCTTTGGAAAGAACTAAAAGCTCTCGTTTAAAGACAAATTGCTATAGAATTGGTAATGGCAACACCCTCTCTTTATTTTATGATCCTTGGTGTGAGGGTTCTTCCCTGTCTAGCATGCTGGGATTAAGAGATATTCAGATGATGGGTCTTCCTTCTATTGCAGGCTTAAGTTCTATCATTTCAAATAAGTAATGGAACTTACCTCTGAACTTTATAAATGCATACCCTAGAACTTCTAACATAATTCTCTCCATCCAAATTCATGATGAAGATGATTCTGTTGGGTGGCATAACCATAAGACCCCTACCAACAAAGAATTCAAGGAGGCTATTTTTGAATCTCATCCTAATGTAAGCTGGAGCAACGAAATATGGTTCAAAGGAAATGCCATCAATTATGCATTATATTGTTGGTTGGCATACTTAAGAGGCCTTAAAACCTCTGAAATTCTAGCTAAAAGAGGGCTGGGTATACATATAAACCGCTATTTCGCCATAAACATCCAAAACTCACTCTCATCTTTTTTTGAATGTCCTTTTCTATGAAATTGATTAGAAATCTATTACCAAATGGACATTTCTTCCTTTTGCAATCTACTCTACAGCAAGTTCTGGGTAATGTTGAGGATTATTCTGAAAAACTGATCACTAGAACTCATTGGCTTATAACTGCTGTCATGGTTTATTCTCTGTGGGATCTGGTGGAGTTGATTCAAACTAGAGTTGCTGCTAAATTAACTCGGTGGAAGACGAAAGACTCAAGACCAAACTTTGTATCTGATTTGATTTTAAAATGGTCAAGAAAACGATGATGACTAAAGCTAGTTATTAATGAAGGATTCCTATTTTGGATGGCCTCCCAGCAACCTGGGCTCTTCCAATCCGTGATCTATGTTATACCATTCCCATTGGATGGCTGAGATGGCAACCACAGGTCTCCCTCTCATGCATTTTGACACTGGATTGTGGCGATTCTTGGTTAATCCAGATTTTGGAATGTCTGAGTCCCCCAGTAACTCTGTTTATTTCTATTTATCCTCTTACTTTTGTGAGTAATATAGGGGTCAATTGTTCTTAAGTTTATTATGTTTTTACATGTCTTTTGAGTCCACAGGAATTGTAAGCTCAGTTTTCATTTTGTTAATGCGTCTCTTCTTCTCTTTTTTCCCCTGTCTGTAAGTCTTTGTAACATCTTTATTATTTTGAAATGATTATTGGGCTTAGCCCTCAAATTTTTCAAAAAAAAAAAAAATTGTGAAGTATCTGTCTACAATATATTTGAATGGGCCGTGGAACTCTTCTATCCTTTTGTCAGAAAGTGTCGAAGGAATCATGGATCGCACGACCGACAACTGACAACTACGTTCACGTGGGCAAAATTGCTATTGAAGACCACTCTCCGATCGCCATGAACAGTTCTAAGTCTCTGTGAATATTAACCTTTTAAGCATATTTAACCTAAAAATTGAGGGCATAAATTTTCAATCAAGAAATTTTAAATATATTTAACTTAATAATTAAGGGCATAAATTTTCAATCAAAAATTTTTAAATGAGAGTAATAAAAGTAGTATATGTTAGTAATTAATTTAATGTTAGCAGAGGCAATATATAATAAAAAAATGCAAAGACGATTTAAATTTAAATAAAAAGCATTTCATTGGAGTTGTATTTACATTGAAAGTATATAATTTTTATATTTTTCTATAATACTTATAATTTTATATTTATTTAAGTAACATCTAGAATTTTATTATTATATTAAAAATAATATCATCATTATTTTTTTTAGAGTGAAATATACTTTTTAGACATAGAAAATAATATTTTTATAAATATTAATTTTAAATAATAGATATGTAAATACATAAAAAATTATGTACTATATATACAAATTTTTCATAAAAAATCTATTTTGTTGTAAGATATATTAGACATACAATATTTAACATACACATTCGATACATATATGAACAATAATTTCAAATTCAATAAATAATAATATTTATTTTTTAAATACAAATATATAAATAGCGTAACATAAAAAAATAATTCATTAAGTAATTCAATGTTTGAAAAAACTTTATAAGCACAAAATAAAATTGATAATGCAAATAAATTTAATTTAGTAGTTGAGAGCTGGTTGTTAACTAAAAGATCTTAAATTTAAAGTTTTTATATATATTATATTTGAGTTTGTCATTTAATTGACTCAAATGTCTCAAAAAAATTGATACTAAACATTTCCTATATTTATTTTTTATTATAAATATTTTTATTATTTTAATAAATAATTATCATCAGAAATAACTTGATACAACCAGATTTTATATCAAAGCTATTTTCTTTTCTGATTTCATAAGAAAACTTTAATATTCACATCAATTTTGAAAAGATTTATTTTCATCACAATAACTTTATTAATTATTCAAATAATTATTACAGCCTTCTCAAATAAATTTAAATCGTATTATTATACAAATAATAGTGTTAATTTCCCTTTGAGTGTTGTGTAAAGCCGACCCAACAAATAATAGAGAAGCCGAATCCCCAACTTTAGCGGGTCGTACCGGTCGCATAACTAGGCCTTCGAATTATGAGACAAGAGTCATTCATCATTGCTTCTGATCTATACTCGAATCCCAAAGCAAATGTAAGGTCAACATATTTAGATCCCTATCCCTGGGACCTGGGAGGGAGATTTCAACTTATAAGATCATCTGTTAATGGAATTCTTACATACTGGTTCAGATCCCTTGTTGTACCAAAAACCATAATTAAGAAAATTAACTCTTTAACCTCTAATTTTTTCTTCCATAATGGAGGTAATAAGAGACTTCATACCATCTCTTGGTCCCGGACTACACTCCCTAGGGAGTTTGGAGGTACTGGTCTTCAATCTGCAGCTGATCTGATTTCGTTTAATAGGCTCAAATCTGTCTGGAAAATAATCAAAAATGAGACTTTTTTTGCTAAGTGGTGTGTGCAGAAATATGGTTCTATTTGGGATTTATCTTCTCGCAAAGTCTCCTACTTGTGGAAAGAATTAAGGTCCCTTTGCCATAAATATAAAGATAACTTCAAATATAATATAGGGGATGGTAATCGGTTTTCCCTTTCCAAGGATCCTTGGTGTGATAAAGCATGTTTATTTCATCTTGAAGGTGGTCAAATTTCTGATATACTGGGGTTTCCTCCTGATGCTAGAGTAAGTTCACTGATATCTGAAGGAAAGTGGGTTCTTCCTTGGAGCTCCAATCCTGGCCTCTCTCTTCTATTTGAACAAATCAATCTTATCCCGATAAATGGTGGGCCGGATTGGATTTCCTGGGTGAATTCAATAACTAATGCAATGCTGAAAACGATTATTTGCAGATCATGTTAAAGTAAATTGGTTTAAAGATATATGGTTTAAGGGTAATGCTTTAAATTATTCTTTGTATTGTTGGATTTTATATTATTGTCTCAAAACATCGGATGTGTTAGCTGCTAGAGGTATTGGTTCTGTTCAGATATGCTGTTTTTGCAAGGATAGTAACGAATCACACAATCATCTTTTTTTTGAATGCCCATATTCAATGAATTTAATCAGAACTTTTCTACCTAATGGTCGGTTCTTCCTTATGAACGCTTCTATTCATCAAATTCTGGGTTTTCTTGATAATTCGGCTCATATTATGATTCGGAAGCTTCATTTTCTTATTACAGCTACCTTGGTTTATGTTATCTGGAAAGAACGAATAGTAGGTTTTTCATCTACCGCTAATTATCATGAGATTGCAAAACAAACTTTGGATATAAAGTGTCTCGGTGGAATATAAAAGATAATTGGCCTCATAGTGAAGATTAGCTAAAATGGAAGATGCTTCTTAGCTATTTTCTCCCCTTTTATCTCCCCTTCTCTTACTCCCCATTTATTCCCCTGCATCGAGTGGTTTGCTGGACAATGATGACAATTTTGGATCTTCTGGTGATCTTTTCTGGGCTGGAGAATCAAGTCTGGCCTTTTTTTTGCAACCTGAATTCATGGAACAGATGTTTTATCATTGGATGGTAATTGAAGGCAGCCACTGGTTCTCCTTCGTGCTTGCTGCTGGGTTAAATCCTCCAGAGAAATCTGATCCTCCAGAATTTGTTTTTTGTGTCTGAGTCCTCGCTGGTTCAACATATTTCTGTTTCTCTGTTTCAATTTCAGTTCTCTTAACATTTTCTGTTTTAACATTTTCTGTTTCTGTTTCTGTTTCTGTTTCTGTTTTTGTTAATCCATGAGCTTTGCTCAGCGGGTTAATTCTGTCTCATTTCATTTCGTCCCTGTTGTTTTTACTTTACAGATTGTAATAATTTTGTAACCTTTTTTTACTTTTGGAATGAATTGGGCTTTTGCCCTCAACTTTTTCCAAAAAAAAAAGGTCAACATATTTTTGGGTCACATCTAATACACCGCAATTGCGTAGGAGTTCTACACTAACTGCTGGCATCAAAGATACAAAATGGTTTCGTCGCTAACTCAGCACTGTCACACCACGACCTGCATTATCACGTGCTCACCCTGGGTGAATCATATCATTCCTGTTGGGTCCGAGTCAGATAGATGGCCCCAACATCTCGATCAGGACCGTCCATTCGGTGTTCGCCGCAGATCTTAACTTCCGATCGCACTCTATTATTGCATTCGAGCTGCTGAGGATAGGGATGGGCATTATTTGATTTTAACCAAAAAAAAAAAAAGTTAATTCGAATCAAATTTTTTGAATAATTTGGTTCAATTTTGAAATTAATAATTTAGAATTTTATTTTAATTAATGAAAACTTTAATTTTTAGTTTTTGGATCGATTTGTTAAATAAAATTTTGGATGGAACCAAATAAATCAAAGTAATTATATGATATACGGTGTTATTAATTTATATATTTGTTCGAAAAACCAGCAGAGAAGAAAAGTTTTCACCTTACTTTGAATCCAAAGACACAATAATATTTAAAGAAATAACAATAAAACTAATTTTACTAAAAAATCTGAAAAGAGGGAAAAATCACGCGGGCCAAAAAAAGCTTCCACTATATATCCGTTGAGATAAAGATCTTCCCGAGACACGTAATCAGATAGGTGAAAGAATAAACAAATAAGAATGACAATATCGACGATTTACGCCGGCGATGATGTTGACGATGACGTTAACGATATGGCCGATGATAACCCGAACAAATTCGACGACTGGCGATTAATGCTGGCGATGGCGGCGCCATCGGCTTTGACAACCGTCAGTGGTGGCACGATTGGCTGGAGGATCTTTAGAGCTCTCATCGATCTTGCTTGGGCCTCCCTTCTCCTTCACGGCCTCCCCATACGAGAAATGAGGCTATTTATACGGGAGGAGTGGCTCTCGTAAATACATGAAAATCCAACAACTCATCTCCATCTGACGGCCATGATGATTCCTTGATCATATGATGTATTTACATTTGAATGCTCAAATGAAGTCAAAATTATAAGATCTTTGG
The DNA here is from genome assembly GCA_021442155.1 of Cymbidium sinense. Classification (NCBI taxonomy): domain Eukaryota; kingdom Viridiplantae; phylum Streptophyta; class Magnoliopsida; order Asparagales; family Orchidaceae; genus Cymbidium; species Cymbidium sinense. The sequence continues at coordinate 1,646,818 of CM038216.1, forward strand.
CTTGTTGAACCGGCCTCGAGACGCCGATTTGACTATAAACACTTCATATTTGAGAGTTATTTAGGGATTTAACCGATATCCCAAAGTTTCGATATTTTGAGAGCGATCTGACCGCTTCAACTTTGGATCGCTTTCTGATCAAGATTGCTTTCGATTAGAGGAATTTTTGGGTCATATCGCCCTCTTATTTTGGATGACATTATCTCGTCCAAAAAATATTTAGATCTTCATGGAGCACAAGATTATGACTACTTCGACGCAGTCGCAAATGCGAGTAGATGCTGCGAGATTTCGAGTTACGACCCATCTAGGAACGGAGCTCATGGCAGCTGGGCATGGCCACAATGGCGCGTACGCCCAATGCCAGCTGGTGGCACAATGGCAAGATCTGAGGTCATGGCGCAGGCTCACGCCGTGGCTACGGTCGCGAATGGATGCGCGAATGGATATGCGGGTCGCTAATATTGATCGCGGAATACGGAGCTGGCGCGGGCGCTGAAGTTACGCTGGCCGAATGGGTCAGGGTCAAGCGGCCATGTGAGTCGAGTGAGCTGGCCCACGTGGCGCGAAGCTGGTCGGAGCCAGGACCATGGTCGATCTGGCCTGGCCATCGCGGCGGATACGCTGGTCTGGTCATGCACGGACCGGATGCATGACGCTGTCGGTTCTAGGCCACGAGTCAGCGCCCGAAGTCGGCGGTTAGCCATGAACGCGATGCGCTGACCATGGAGTGGGTTCAGCCATCACGCTGCGCTAAGAGCTGGCTTGAAGGGCGCTACAGAGCTGGGCGCTGCGGCACAGAGCGGGCGCTGCTGAGATGGCTAGGCACGAAGGGCCGTATACCGAGAGCATGTCTGGACGCACGTCCGAATGACGGTTTTGAGCTTCGAAGCCGCCGGTTTAGGTTTTACTCTTTTGCTCCTGGCGGGGTCTATAAAAAATCCCTCTGGCTAAGGGGAGAAGGCACCTTCTTCGCCTTGAGAGAATGTCGCCGGGCGATCAAGACCGTAGCTCATAAGCAAGGCCCGCTTTTTCCTCGAAAGAGGTGTTAACTCGTCTGACTGGATCGAGGTCAAGACCCGTAGTTCATACGGCAGCTCCGCTTTTCCCTCGAAAGAACTAACCTCGTCGGACCACCGGATCGGAGGGCGATCAAGACCAGAACATACTGCCAGCAGCTCTCGAAGAGGCGCGCCGACTTTCATCGACCCGGGTTGGAGGCGATCACCGAGAGACGAGGTTGACAAGATCCACGATGGTGGTCGACATTGGTCTGACGGAGATGCGAAGCCGAGGATAACCAAATGAGCTTAGTGGTCGACCGACGACGGTTGGCTACCGACGGGGTGGATAACGAATCGGCGACGAATGACGGCATGACACGCCGATGGGGATGACCGGCATATGGTGATGACCGGCGATGGTTGTTGGCGACCGACGGGGTGGCGGCAATGCGAATCGGCGACGGTATCGACGGCATGACCGACGCCGAGCAGGGATGACCCAGACGATACGGCACGGGCGGACCGCCATGATTAACACGACGGGTGGTAACGGCAACAACGACGGTAATGACGGTGGCAATGGCGCCGAGTCGGGGATGACCGCATGACATGGTGGTGACCGGCGGTTGTTTGGCAGCGACGGGTGGTCAGCAGTAACCGCGCACGAATCACTGTGGCAGCGCATCGATAGCGGGATGACCGCGGAGATGGTGATGACCGCCAAGATTTGGCACGATGAGGATTTTTACCTATCCGAGATGTTTGGAGTGTTACCGACGCTAACTGTGGGAAGAGGTTGAATTAACGCGCCGAGATTTTGACCCATCTCTCGAGTGTTACCGATGACGCAACTATGGAAAGAGGTTGAATCGAATCCGCTGAGGATTTTTGACCTATCCGAGGTTGTTTGTCAGAGTCTTTGCTCGATGACGTTAACTTGTATGGAAGAAGTTGAATTGAATCCGCTGAGGATTTTTGACCTATCCGAGGTTGTTTGTCAGAGTCTTTGCTCGATGACGTTAACCTGTATGGAAGAGGTTGAATTGAATCCACTGAGGATTTTTGACCTATCCTAAATTGTTTGCCAGAGTCTTTGCTCGATGTCGTTAACCTGTGTGGAAGAGGTTGAATCAATCCGAGGATTTTGACCTATCCGAGGTTGTTTGTCGAGTCTTTGCCGATGACGCAACATGTATGGAAGAGGTTGAATTGAATCCGAGAATTTTGGCCTATCCGGTTGTCGAGTCTTTGCTCGGCGACGCAACTGTATGGAAGAGGTTGAATTGAATCCGAGATTTTGACCTATCCGTTTTGCTGCCTTTAGCAACTGTGGAAGAGGTCAATCAATCCGCTGAGGATTTTTGACCTATCCGAGGTTGTTTGTCAGAATCTTTGCTCGATGACGTTAACCTGTATGGAAGAGGTTGAATTGAATCCACTGAGGATTTTTGGCCTATCCCAGGTTGTTTGCCAGAGTCTTTGCTCGATGACGTTAACCTGTGTGGAAGAGCTTGAATTGAATCCGCTGAGGATTTTTGACCTATCCGAGGTTGTTTGTCAGAGTCTTTGCTCGATGACGTTAACCTGTGTGGAAGAGGTCGTAAGAAGTCCACCAAGGTCCTTTTGACCCATCCTAGGTTGTTTGTCAGAGTCTTTGCTCGATGATGTTAACCTGTGTGGAAGAGGTCGTAGGAAGTCCATCAAGGACCTTTTGACCCATCCTAGGTTGTTTGTCAGAGTCTTTGCTCGATGACGTTAACCTGTATGGAAGAGATTGTAGGAAGTCCACCAAGGACCTTTTGACCCATCCTAGGTTGTTTGTCGAGTCTCATGACGTTAACTGTATGGAAGAGATTAAAACATCCATTTGTGGTTGTAGCCAAAGTTGCTCCTTAATCTTGGCCTTGTTTTTCCATGAGTATGATTAGAAAATCATAGTTTGCAAAGCTATATCTCTTCTCAATGTTGAAATATCCTCTAACTTTAACTTGTTTCTTGGGATGATAATCAATTAGACGCTTAACATGGGAGATCTTCTGAGATTAAGAGTTGCCCCCCAGTTTCCGACAAAATCTGAAGGAACAAAGTTTGATGAATCTTCATTCTTCGCGCTCTTTAAAAGTTTGAAATGCTCCACCTCGATGGTGGTTTTGATCTTGTTGGAAACCTAGTCATACAAGATGAAATAATGGGAATCAATTTACGACGGCCAAACCTGCTATGCGTGCTAGAAAACCACGGTAGAGTAAAAGTTTTCGCTTACGTTGGGAAATCCAAAGACACACACGATATTTAAAGAGTGAACAATAAAACTCTAATTTTACAAAAAACCTCAAAAAGAAGAGAAAACCACGGCCTAAAAAAAGCTTCCACTATGTATGCTTTGAGTACAAGATCTTCCCGATACCGAGATTAATCAGAATGAAAGGGACAACGAACAGAATGAATATCGACGAATTTATGTCGACGATGTTGACGATGATGGCAACGATAGTGGTCGATGATGACCGGCAAACAATGGTCGACGACGGCGAGGATCGCGGTCCGATGGCGGCGGCCGGCTGGTTGACAACCGCCGAGCACGATTGGCTTGGAGGATCTTTAGAGCTCTCCTCTCTTGCCGCCCTTCTCCTTCTTCACACTCCCCATATGAGGAATGAGGGACTATTTATAGATTGGAGGAGTGGCGTCTCTGTAAATACATACAAAATCCGAACCACTCCTCTCCATCGGACGGCTCATGATGATTCCCTTCATCATATGATGTATTTCGTACATTTGAATGTTCAAATGAAGTCAGAATTATAAGATCTTTGGCTTGTTGGAACCGGCTCGTCGAGACGCTCGATTTGACTATAAACACTTCATATTTGAGAGCTATTTAGGGATTTAATTGATATCCCAAAGTTTCCAAGGATATTTTGAGAGCTTGATCTAGACCAGTTTCAACTTTGGATCAGCTTGCTTTCGGCATCAAGATTCGTGCTTCGATTAGAGGAATTTTTCGGGTCATATCAATATTGTAGGCTTATAATAAAAATTATAAATATAAACTACTATTACTTATTCATTATACAATAAAATATTATACAAATAATTTTTAAATATAGGGAACTTCGGTTTATCCAAAACCAAACCAAAATAAGTAAACCAAATTGTTATTCGGTTTGTTTGGCTTTACATTTTATTTGGTCAGTTTGGTTCAATATTTTTAGGAATTTAAAACCAATTGATTTTAAAAATTTATCATCCAATCCATCCAAATCAACCAAACGCACACCCCTAGCTGAGGAAAGCTATTGGTCCATTTGACCTCACATAGTTGGGTTTGGATCAGAAATATATATATATATATCGTTTTACAAAATTTTATTTTTCTTAAATGAGAATTTTCAAGGGAGAAAGTCATTATGACTAATTACTTATTCATTATTATGATAAGAGAGTTTTAGATTAGACTAATCTAAACGCTATATGATAGCATTACTTTCGTAGCAATAATTTGAATTGAGGAGGTAGAGATATATCACTACTAACTTAGAATATATGGTGGAAGAGAGGATCATTTTGATAAAGATCATGTAGTTTTATTAGCTCGAGTTAATATGAGGTCTAGTTTATTTAATCAAAAGAGATAGTTTATCAAATCTAATCATGGGATAATTACTGATAATGACGAAATATGTTATCCAAAGAGATCTCATTGGTTTGGTCAAATTAATAAAAAGTATCTAGGTCCCCAGTTGATTGGATCAATTTAATAAAAAGTATCAATGAGATCTTAGCATACATTGCCATGATTGATAATGGTTATTAACAACAATCAAAAATTTTGATGATATAAATTATTGTATTCTAATGAATCCTAAATTTTTCTAGCTATTTATAATTAATATTTTATCTTTTTCAGAAATTTTAAATACTTACATTATTTATATTGGGAAAAAAAATAAGAAATTCAATATTTAAAGAGCATTATTAGTAGTTTTGAGGAATTAAATATACCTCTTAAAAGTAACTAGATTTTATATATACATGCATGTATTTATTTATATGTTTTCTCCACTTTTATATTTTATTGTATTGATCTTTTAATTATTTTTTTTGTATGCATTGATACTTTAATTTGTTTCTATTTTAATATATATATATATATATATATATATATATATATATATATATATATATATATATATATATATATATATATATATATATATATATATATATTAGTTTGTTTGTTTTTTTTTTTACTTCAAAAAGTCCATGTATTCTATTTTAGACCTCTCAATATATTTTAATATTCATAATGTAAATATAATTGAATTGGATTATGAAGATATTGGTGAAAACCGATCACCACGATAGAGATCAAATCAAATTATGTATTTGAATTACAATGTGGCTTTATTCAAGTAAAAATAGCCTAAGATATATGTAAGAATTACAAATGCATATTACATGATAAAGGCTTCATCTACAGAAGTTAGATAATTATTATGCGAAAAGAAAATTTGTTCCATATTGAAATATTTATGATAATAGAGATGGTTTAGTCATAATATTGAATAAAAATGTATAGATAGTTTAGTAAGAGCAATTTAAAACAGTTGAGTTTTTTTATGCCAAAATTTTTTGTAGTCACAAAGTTCATTAAGGTAATCTGATGTAAAGAATACAATGTATTTAGATTATTTTAAGGCTATTTGGTTGAAAATTTTAAATACATGAGTTTTTTTTTTGAGTAAAATAAATATAATGTAAAGTATTCTTGAGGTTGTGAGTGGCGGACGGTGGCAGTGGCGGCGGCGACCGACAGCGAAGGTGGGTGGCGGTGTTGACTAGCGGTTGGTGGCTGCGATGGCGACCAGGGTGGTGCGGCGACCGATGGCGGGCGGCGATTATAATACTTTAAATTGGTCGGTGTATTTGAAATTTACTCAAATCTGGTGAATTTTAAATACATCAAAAATGATTTTTGTGATATATTCTAAATATATTATATTAATTTAAAAATTTTACTTTGCATTATGTCAAACACTAAAAAAATTAAAATACATGTATTTATTTTATTTTATATTCAAAATTCAGGCAATCAAAAAGCCTCTAATATGTTGTGTATTATAAATGATGTCAATCTTTGTAATTGAGAAGGGAAGATATCTTTTATGTTGGAAGTAGAATTTTTGAGATATATTAGTTATCATTAGGCCATGTTGGTGTTTTTTCGTTCATTTTTATGATAGGAGAAGATTTGTATTTGTGGTAGGTGATGGTGTTGTCAAATATTAGATGATAACTGATAATTTAGATGTTGGGTGATGGTTGATGCTTTATTTGAGAAATTATGATTTTATTAGAAAGTTGGAGTTGATCTTTTGTGATCATTTAATATTTGTATGCCACTTTAATGCTTCAATAATATATATAATTTTTTTGTTTGAAAGTTTTTTTTTAATTGATCCATATTTTTGTGAATTTATTTCGAGATGAGATTTTTAATTGTATATCTCGAAGTCATGTGACGCATGTGAACCTTTCTCATTATGTGCCGCGTGAGTACCACAAGCTGCGAAGGACACCGCATGTGATATATTGATTCATTTAATGCAGAATTGAGGAATGGTCCAGCTACCAAGCCAACACAATGATGATGACCGTAACTGGTATCAGAGCCAGGTTGGGCTAATTCTCTGGGGAGGAGGAAGGATGTTTGAGTGATTTTTTGTAATGTGTCACCATTATGGATGAACTAGTTCTTTGTACATTCCTCTCACGGCGTTATCTTGTCTTCATCGCAAATGGCCGTAAATCCCTGTGATGATGATTTCCAAAGGGTAGTAAGTCCTATTTTGTTGGATAATTATAGTGGAGGTTTATACTTAATCTATTTTATTCTTTTATGTTGATTAATTGCATGATCCTCCATATCGTCTCCCTCTCTCCCCTCTATCGCAATGACTTCTACTTCTTCTTCTGAAGTAACTTCTAATCTCACGATTAGAAGAAATAATAATCTTATCAGAACTCAAATGGCGAGTTCCAATGAAGAAGACCTAAATAGATGGTATCTCCCAAAATTGATAAAACTAACATTTATCAATTCAGAACTTTTGATTTTAAGGGGAAAGCTTTAGTGAAACTGTAGAACAAATCATTACTGTAGATCAAATGGACAAAACTATTTATCTACTAACGTTTGAAGATCTGCATAAATATATGCAAGACTTCAAATATATTCATATAGGGATGATACAGATAGCATTTAAACCCTTAACTCTTAAAGGTTTAAACGCTTCTATTTTAACCAGCCTAAGAGATGGCAGATGCCTCCACTGGGCTCAATCCCTAATGAGTGTTGTAGAAACTAGCCTCTATCACGGGCCGATTTATTTCAACACCTTTCATAATTTAAGTTTATTTTTTTCTGATATAAATCTTTTTGAAGCTTTAAAATTACACTTACAGCTTTATGGATATGATTTCCTTCGTGGTTCTGAAACTATTGCTTTAATTTTCAGAATTCACTTTAGAGTTTTAAATACTTTAAATCCTAGAGTTCAGAAAGCTATTCAACCAGCCTAACGAACTACTTTGATTGAAACAAATCTGTTAGCATCTCATATTGCTACTAACAGAACGATAAGATGGAATGAGGTGGTATTTCCAGAATCATAGACCATACCAGCTGCGGTCACACCAAGACCATCCATCAATCAAGATATCGATCAAATAATTCAAACGACTGATGGCGATGTTGAAGTAAGATTCAACCCTCGTCTATCTATTACACTTCCTAGGGTTTCAATCCCTTCTGAAACCTCAGTAAAGTCTAGATCGGATGGTTCCCAAACCTCAGAAACACCTCTTGAGGCACTTCGCCTAAACAAAAATAATATTTATCATCTAGTGAGAGAAAATCAATCTCTCACTCCATCTGAAATGAACTTTAGTCTTAATGAGCTACAAACCAGGTTCTAAGACTAGAGAAGTGTAAAAGTATATCAATCAAAGTATGATAACTTCCGTACTTGGTATAGAAGTTTTATTTATAGAGCAACATTTGAGATATCGAGCTATATTTCAAAATATGAGAAAAGAAATAGAGGCAACTATTCCTTTTGTTGTTGCAGTTCTCGATCGGTATGCTCAAATTGCTATTTTTTATCAAAAATGACAAACAGAGCAAGGAAAAATAATTGAAGTTGTTTATCCTCCATCCGTTGCCAAAATGGTGGATGATTAACCTTTAGAATTAGATGTGTTCGAAAAAATCAATTCTGATTCACAAATTATAAAAGAATTTATTAATATAATTAAATAACTTAACTATAGTAATAGTATACTTCAAATTATTGCTGATCATCTTTTTAGCTTAGAATCTAAAATTGATCAGGTGCTTAAACAAAAGGGTCCCGAAATTAGTAGAGCTTACCTACGGTTCAAATTCTATTATTAGACCTTTATTCAATCACCTCCTAAACTTTCTCTTAAGTTTGGATCTTCTTCAGACAATTTGATTCTAAATTTAAAAGACAAATATGTCGAGCACTTGAGGATATCACCGGTCAAAGAAGTTCAATCAATCCTCAACGATAATCAATATATCGATGAAATTCATGCCCTTTTTCATGAACTTCAAGATTCACATCCTCCTCCTCAAGATATCCAGAAGATTTCTTATCCTAAGAAAAATCTGGGAAAATACTATTATAAAAATCCTACACCTCCAGATTTATTATTCGAAGAGGATACTCATTTCATGGGAAATTCTTATGATGAAAGTTCTCTTTATGAATGGAATATCAATGGATTTTCTGAACATCAGATTATCCACACTCTTCATCATATGCTTATGTTTGCAACTGCTGTTTAATCTAGATATCAAGCGGCAGAGAAAACTGTTCCGAGCCATTATTTCGTGGTTTTCGAATTCGAAGGTTGGTGGGATAATTTTTTTTTGACAAAGGAAGACCTTCTAGTGAAATCGATTTGAACTAAGAATCTTCCAGGAACAACAAACACCAAATGAAAATGAAATTCTATAATCTTATTCAAACGATTGTAGATCACTTTGCTGGATCTATTGTAGATCAAGGAGAAAAAATAAGATCTTTACTCCAAAAACTAAGATGCCCATCCTTAACCCATTTTAGATGGTACAAGATTATTTTTCTGGCACACGTCATGACACTTTATGATGCCGATAGTCTTCACTGGAAATAAAAATTCATTGAAGGCCTTCCCAATCTATTTACTGAAAAGGTTAAGGTTTCTCTTCATCTCTATGATGGAACCATCCCATATAAAACCCTTACATATGGAAACCTTATTTCTGCATGTATTAAAATTGGATTAGCAATGCTCGATCTTAAATTAAAAGACCAAATGAAAAGAGAACGCGTACTTGAGCAAAAGGTAAATTGAGCAATTCAACCTGTGATCTCTGCGTCCTTATCTTCCAAAAATAGGGGAAAAACACAAAATACTATTTTCCTAAACGTGAAAAATCACGTCATAAAAAATGTGACAAATTCACACATAAACATAGGCACTCTCGTACCTCTGGTTCTAAAACCAAAGAGGCAAGAGAAATAAAATGTTACAAATATGGCCGTACAGGTCATTATGTGAACAGAAGCACAGTCAAGAAGAAGTTAAATGAACTTCAGATTGACGAAGGGTTAAAACAAACCATGAAAATTTTGCTCATTCGATTCAAAATTGAAGCGAGAAGAGAAGATCATATTTCATCTTCATCGACTCGATAAATCACAAATATAAGCTGTGCAAGTCCTATCAATAGATAGATTATTATAAAAATATAAGAAATATGATAGGTCTGTATACACCCACCCACGAGCAAAAGGACCAATTAATTAAACTTTTAGCATAAGTTGAAGATGATTCAACTCGTGATAAAATTATAGATCTTCTTAAAGATAAGAAGAAAGATAAATTATAAAAATTTAATTACAAGCCTCCAATATACTCCTTATCAGAAGTATTTAAGAAAAAATCTGAGGCAAGTTCATCATCTTCTAATTCAGCTTCTTTATCAGAGCTAAAAACTGAATTAAAGAAACTAAAATTAGAAGTTCAGTAAATTAAAGCTGAGCAAGAGCAAATGAATGGTCGTCTAATGGATCTTGAAATAAACCAAAAATGCTCAATTCATTTGAAAATATAGAAACTGATTCTAACCAAGAACCAGATTTCTTACAAAATATTCAAAAGGCAATATACCATAAATGATATATTTTCATTAAATTAATTATAAATAAAAAATTTATTTTATCAAATTTAACTGTTCTAGTTGATAGTGGAGCAAACTTAATTGCATTCAAGAAGGAATTATTCCTTCGAAATATTTTGAAAAGATTAGCGGTTGAAAGCTGCAGATGGAGAGTCTTTGAAAATTAAATACAAATTATCATCTGTTGCCATGTGCCAAGATGATACTTGTATCAAAATGCCTTTTATTCTTGTTAAAAATTTAACTCAACACATTATTTTGGGAACCCCATTCCTTCTTAAAATAATGCCTATCACCAAGATTGAGACACTGGAATACAGTGTTCTCTTTGGAACAAAGAGATTACGCTGTTTTATCACCAATCCTAAAGAAATTATTATAAATGAAATGAATAGGCTTAATAATAAGTCTATGCATATAAATTATTTACAAGAAGAAATTTTTACTTTAACTATTAAGCATCAAATTTCTTCCCCAAAAATAAAAGAAAAAAATTCAAAATTGCCTCCAAGAGTTCCAAAAGGAAGTCTGGGTGAACCCGACTCTGGGAAGAAAGACTCATAGTGGATCTCTCATATCGATAATTTCAATGAACACATTCCCACTAAGCTCCCCGGGATGAACGACACTACCTTGCTTTATGCAAGGAAGAGATTGCTTTATTAAAGAAAGAAATAATTCAGCAATCGTACTCTTGAGCACATTCTATATGAATTCTAAAAGGAAAGAGGAGACTGCGACTTGTAATTAATTATGAGCCGTTAAATAAAGTTTTAAAATGGATTAGATATCTCATTCCTAATAAAGGGATTTATTAAATAGATTGCATAATGCAAAAATATTTTCCAAATTTGATTTAAAATCAGGATATTGAAAGATCCAGATAAAAGAATCGGATCGCTATAAAACAAAGATTTACATTCTTTGACATTACGAATGGAACATAATGCCATTTGGTTTAAAAAATGCACCTTTGAATTTCAAAGATATCATGAATAATATATTTTAAAGATTATTTTAAATATATTTAGTCTATATTGATGATGTTCTTGTTCTCAAACACTATTAAAGAACACTTCAACTATTTAAAAATATTTAAAAGATTAATTTTAAAAAATGGATTAGTTATTTCAGAGCCAATAATTAAATTATTTTAAACTGAAATAAGATTTTTTTTAATATATCTAATGCTTCTATTATACCAATTAATAAAAATATTGAATTTGTTAACAAATTTTTTGATATTATTTTAGATAAAAACCAGCTACAGAGATTCTTAAGAGCTCTCAATTATGTAGCTGATTTCTATCACAATCTGGCAAAGGATGCAAACACTATTTGACAGATTAAAAAAGAATCCCCACCATGGTCTGATATCCATACTGTTGCAGTACGCAAAATTAAACAAAGAGTTCAAAATCTTCCCTATCTTAATCTTGCGGACCCCACTAGTTTCAAAATTGTTGAAACCGATGCCTCTGATAAGGGCTATGGAGGTATCCTAAAATAGAGAAAAAATTTGAAAGAAGAATTAGTTCGCTTTGCTTCTGGTAGATAGAATCTTACACTGCAAAAGTATTCCATTATCAAAAAATAAATACTTTCTGTGATTAAGTGCATCTCAAAATTTCAAGATGATTTACTTAATCAATATTTTCTCCTTCGTATTGATTGTTCCCCAGTCAAATACATCATTGAACAAGATGTAAAAAAATCTGGTTTCAAAATAAATTTTTGCATCTTGGCAATCGCAACTCTCTGTCTTTGATTTTGACATTGAATTCATTAAAGATAATAAAAATTCTCTTCCTGATTTTCTAACCCGTGAATTCTTGCAGGGATGATCAGGGGTGGATCACCCCACATGGAAGGATGCCTCCTCCGAGAGGTGGTAACTCTTCTGGGAGGCCGACCGGCCGCACTAATGGAAAGATTCGGTCTACTCAACAATTGAAATAATCGATTTGAAAACTTATCTTTATGGTACTTCCTCTTCAACTACGGTTGAAAAGGGTGAAACCTCTAAAAAAGCAACATCATCCCTAAAAAATATCATTGCACAAGAACCTGTTTATTTCTCTAAAGAAATAAAACATAATATTATTGAAATTAATCCATCTGATTATTCAATAAATAATCCGTGGGCCTTATTTGAAAGATATTTGGGAAACAATCATTTCCCATTTGAATTTAATCTCTCAAGAGAGAATTATGAAAAAATCTTAACACAATTAAAGTGTGTTGAGATTAATCACATTCGTGATCAGACAAACCATACAATTTTGTATAAAAAATGTGTTATACAAAAGATCTTTCATCAAAGTGAATGGGGTCTAACTCCATTCCAAGAGAAAAATGTATTTTTATCTTCCACTAATTTACATTACAAAATTGGCATAAATTATTGGTGTTATGTGCAAGCTATGATGAAAGAATTATTCCTTCTCAACGAAAAGCGAAGGCATTCATGGATGTTCATAATGAACAAAAAAATTATCAACAAAGAACTTTCAACATGGTTCTTCAGATGGTGGAACTATTTTGGAGTAGAATTAAATATTCTTCCGGATCCAATCAAAGAGGTCTTCAATGAATGGATGGAAGCTGCCCCCAAAATGAGGGCTATTAATCCCAAAAAAATGATTCAAGGGCAAAATCTTGCTCATTTCTTCACGGACTGCTAAATCCCATGGATTTGGAGCTAGAACGTTATACTCTAAAAGGACCCCTTCAATCAGTTGGTCCTTCAAAGATAATTTTTATTAAAATGGTGGAATTCTATCAGCATTGTGGATAAGCTCAAACAAATTAAAACTATTATTAAAGCTTATTCCGAATTAATGATTTCTCAAAAAATTATGGATTTTGAGTTATCAGTTGATGAGGTGCTGTAGAGCATTAAAAGAAGATACCCTCATGAGAATGAAATTCAGCATATGGATCATCTCAAGAAAATTTATGAGAATCAACTCGCCAAGGTGTTTAATCACCCTATCTACATCTGAGATAGTGGCGAGTCTTCTGACGGTGTCGACGTTGAATCCACTGGAGAAAACTAATGGATTCCAGCTTCAATTATTACTTCTACTTTACCTTTACAATGCAAAAGGAAAGCATCATTACCTCCACTAGACCGCTTTACTTTACAGCTCAAAAGTAGATGACATTATCTCCACTAGTACGGAATCTACTTTATAACTCATAAAGCATTCCCACCAGATGAAATAATGCTACTTTCCACCTCAAAAGTAGCCACATTATTGACTCCACTATGACAACAATTATTCTGTCTAATAATTGTACCTTTGCTTAATGTCTAAGCAAAGTTTTTTTCTCCCACTTATATAAGGAGGCCCTGTCTTTGTATTCGGTGTGCTCAATTTTTTTCTCTCCTTCGGTTCTACTGCTTCTCTCCTGAACTAATTCTTCTTCCGCTTGTAATTGTGTAATTTTAAATCTTATATTAATAATATTCAGTTTTAAATAACTGCCTGCCAAACTGGTATCAGAGTGAGATAAACTTAAATTAAGAAAGGTGTTGAAATAAACCCCGTGATAGAGGCTAGTTTCTACAACACTTATTAGGGATTGAGCCCAGTGAAGGCATCCGCCATCTCTTAGGTTGGCTAAAATAGAAGCGTTTAGACCTTTAAGAGTTAAGGGTTTAAATGCTATCTGTATCATCCCTATATGAATATATTTGAAGTCGTGCATATATTTATGTAGATCTTCAAATGTTAGTAGATAAATGATTTTGTCCATTTGATCTATAGTAATTATTTGTTCTACAGTTTTCATTGAAGCTTTTCCTTAAAATCAAAAGTTCTGAATTGATAAATGATAGTTTTATCAATTTTGGGGAGAGACCATCTATTTAGGTCTTCTTCATTCAAGGGGAACTCTGCCATTTCAGAGTTCTTGATAAGGTTATAATTTCTTCTAATCGTGAGATTAGAAGTTACTTCAGAAGAAGAAGTAGAAGTCATTGCAACAGAGAGGAGAGAGGGAGACGACGTAGTGGATCATGCAATTAATCAACATAAAAGGATAAAATAGACTAAGTATAAACCTCCACCAGAATTATCCAAGTCAGTCAACAAAAATAGGACTTACTACCCTTTGGAAATCATCATCACAGGGATTTATGGCCATTTGCGACGAAGACAGGATAACGCCATGAGAGGAATGTACAAAGAACTAGTTCATCCATAATGGTGACACATTACAAAGAATCACTCAAACATCCTTCCCTCCCTGAGAATTAGCCCATCATGGTTCTGATACCAGTTTAGCAGGCAGTTATTCAAAATTGAATATTATTAATATAAGATTTAAACTTACACGATTACAGGCAGAAGAAGAACAGAAGGAGAGAAGCAGTAGAACCGAAGGAGTGAAGAAAAATTGAGCACACGAATACAAAGACATGGCCTCCTTATATAGAAGTGGAGGCAGAAAAGAAAACTTTGCTTAGATATTAAGCAAATGTACAATTATTAGACATAATAATTACTGTCATAGTGGAGTCAATAATGTGACTACTTTTGAGGTGGAAAGTAGCATTATTTCATCTATGAATGTTTTATGAGTCAGAAAGTAGATTTCCTCGGAGATAATGTCATCCGCTTTTGAGCTGTAAAGTAAAGCGGGTCTGGTGGAGTAATGATGCTTTTCTTTTGCGCTATAAAGGCAAAGTGGAAGTGCTCCTACTCTAGGCTTCGTTTGATTTAACTTTTTATTACGTCACGTTTTTAAAAATATCGTTAAAATGAGTTTCAATTTTCTACACTTTCTAGAGAACACATGTGGTGCACGGCAAAAAAATAAATATGCGATTAAAATAATATTAAAAAATTAAAAGTATATGTATATCACACACTCATACCTTAATTAATTGAATTAAAATTATATAAAAAATATTTTAATTATAATTTATTATATAGATTTTTAAAAATTTAGAGAATGAGATTAAAGAGAAATAATATGATAGATTTATTAGAAATAATTAAAATTATTAAAATTATAATTAAATTTATAAATTTATAATTAATAATAAATTTTATTTATTAAAATTATTAAAGTACAGGAAAATAAATTACTTAAATTATATATATATATATATATATATAGAGAGAGAGAGAGAGAGAGAGAGAGAGAGAGAGAGAGAGAGAGAGAGAGAGAGAGATAACTTAAGTAATTAATTTAATTTTTTTAATTTAATGACTTTATTATTATTTTTTTATTTTATCTATTTAATTTATATATATTATTTTTAATTATTATTATAATGACATATCTAATGCATATCCGTATCTCGTATTTTTAAAAATAGAAGTGTCCCCGTGTCCGTGTCCCCGTATTATATGCATCATAGCTAGAGAACGTTGATTTCATTTTTTTTTTTTAAACAATATTTATATATATCATTTTAAAATTACTTTTTTAAAAATTATTTTAAAACAATTTTTTGAAACTAAAAGTTCAGTCAAATCGAGCCCTTAGTTTTCCTTATTTTCTTAAAAGCTATTTTAGAGTCTTTTTCTGAAAGCTGCAACGGTTCAGGTCTTAAAAGATAATGATACAACTGTTAAAAAATAAATTATGATCTAATTATAATTTTTATTATTTTAAAAAATTAAATCGTACGGTCACTAACTATATCATATTAAGTTATCAAAAATATAATTTTATAATTATTTTTTTTCAAAATATAATTTTAAATACCACAAACAGTACTATTTAGATCATATCACAAGAAAAAGTTATCAAACATAACCTTAATTTGTGTGGGTGATAGATATATGTTTGTTTCTTTTTTCTTCTTTTTTTCACGTGTTTTAAAGTGTATTAGTGTATAGACCATCGTTTCCTCTGATGTCAGAACTTCAGAATGTCAACTGAAGAGACTTGTATGCTGTAGTTTATTAAAATCATCTCACAAAGCATCACTGCTACCCTATTAATTTTGGGTGATCTTCAGAAAAACTCACATGGCCTTCATACCAGCAAGCTCTCTCAGCTTTTCACATACTACAAATGTGATTGCAGTTTACCTAATCTTGCAAAGTGGCAAAAGCCCTGAGTTTCGTGACAAAAAAGGTCTCGGTTGATGTCAGTTGATCCAGGTACAACAGAAAAGATTACAGATTTAAACTTCTTAAATATGGAGAAAATAAAATAAATTGATGATATGATATGCATCAGTAATTGTCCAGTGAATTGAAGATAGTCATAAATTTTGGGATCTCACTGCTTGATAACCAAACTCCCTCTCACCAGCAAGACACTGATTTGTTTCACATCTTATGATATCTTGAGTCTATAGATACTCTGTTTCAGCAGGATTTCCTCTGAGTGTCCTGATCATGTTCCATGGTCGGTTTTTAGCTCGCATAGGCACTAAGGGATTATGGTTGTCCTTCTGTAAACTCTTTTTGGAATACAATTGGGCTTAGGCCCTCAAAATTTTTCCAAAAAAGATAGTCATAAAGCAGCTACAGATACAGTACAGTTATCAGAACAGTAGTGACCTCAAATCTGGAGATTCAGTGTGCTTTAACCTTTTGCAAGATAAAGTGCACCTAAAAAAAGAATCATTATGATTCAAAAGATACACTCTCAAATTTTCTACTTTGATTTGAAAATGAAAGATATTTTAATTCAAAGATGTATTACAGTGGATCATTTATGTATTCTATAATGAGAAACACTCTTATCTCTTTTTTGAATGCTCCTACTCTATGAATAATCTCAAAGCATGCATTCCATTGGAGAGTTTTTTTCATTTCGGCTGCACCTTACTACAACTACTAAATTCTATTAATTGTAAGGTGACTAAAAAGTTTTATCTATTTGTTATTTCTATTATTACTCATTATTTATGGATGTAACAAAATCAACGTATATAGTATAGTCACTAATTATATCATATTAAGTTAAAAAATATAAATTTGTACTAATTTTTTGTCAAAATAGAATCAAAATATAATTTTTTAAATACCACTTACAGTACTATTTAGAGCAAAAAAAAAATGAACTCAATCTACGTGCATCAAGTGCTGCATTTTCGCAAAAGTAATTAAAAAAAATACGCTTTTCAAACTCAGTTGATTCGCACCCAATAAATCCCAAAATATAATAGCGCGTAATTTTCTTCTATTATTATATGCAACATTTGGATACCTCAGAAATAATAATAAAAAAATCATAATTTGAAAGAAGCATTTTGTTTAATATTCGTTGGATTTAGGGTTCACAGTAAACGACAAAACTCCAATAGTTGAATTAACATTTGTAGCGCATAAAGAGCAGGAATAGATTTAAAGATATTTTGACAGCTTTGATGAAATTTTTGTACCTGAAAAGCTTATAGTCTTTATACTAAAACCTTCTATTGGTCTGTGTGGGCTCTGAAATTTTATCATCGATCTCATATTGAAGAAAGTATGGTTTAATTATCGATCAAATTTTCAGAAGGCAGATAAGATGGTAGATAAGACACTACCCAGAGATTTCACCTCATTTTAGGGGACTTTAGATATTGGTTTTATGATAGACCATAGTTAATTACCTCTCAATACTAAGAGAACTTTCAATTATGGTCATTAGTCACTTAATGTAAAGATATAGAACAGGATGTGGAGTTTCATAATTTAAATTTATGAAATTTATTAAATTTAACTTAAAGTGGATGGTTGGAGAAATTATGATGCGCCCGATCTATATCTCATAGTCTCATCATCTCAAATTGTCGTGCTCCCTAGTCTACTCAGTCAAAGGAGGTAGTTGACCCAACCTGACTAAAGGATCCTTACCAGGTCATTCCAAGTAATCAGTAGCTGAGGTGATGTCCTGGAGACAAGCTTAAGTCTACCTTAGCTGATAGAGGGATTTTTGGCATATCAAGTGTACCCTATAATTCACATATGAAGGTATAGAGCTATTGAGGAGCATACGAGCTACAATCGTGATCGTAGTATAATAGTGTCATTTGGCGACAGCATATCGCGATTCAACTAGACTTATATTGTGATTTGGAATAGCATATCACGATTCATATTTGCTTCTTTAGTATTTGAACTTGAGATATTCATATCTATTTCTTATGCTTATTAATAAGCCTTCAAATTTATCGCATACTTCTAATGAATTCTTTGACTTCTCTCTCAACTAGATTGAAATGAATTGTGAGAAAGTATATTATTCACTAGAGAATTCGTTGCACTCAATAATTAGTCATTGAAGCTATTGTAAGCATCTGTATAGTTCAATCATGGATTCAACTAGGTTTATTCTAATTCACTCAGTGTATAATATGACTCAACCATTTATTAGGAAGCAACACTTATGATTTTTGCTCGTTGATGAACCACTTAATCAACCTCCTTAATTTATGAATGCACATTTAAGCTTCTTATAAACTTCAAATAGCTAAACTATGTACTCATATAAAACCTTTTTTTATTTATCTCAAAGTGAATCTTAAAGTAATCACAATGATCAATCATGACTCTCTTTTATGCTTGTTAACAACCCCTTTAAATTCATTTCAAGCCTCCTACAAAACTTTTCCTCTCCTCTGAATCATTTGAAATGAGTCATGATAGAGTTTAGTATTCATTAGGATGACTTATTTATACCCAATGGTGAGTTATTTTGCTTAATACAAGTCTTCTGTAAGTCTCACTTGAACCACATTTGTATGCTTAAAAGTTATGTCTTAATCCAATTATAAGTCTTCATTCATGCATTCTCTTTTTTGATTATTTCAAAAAAATATTATGAGATTCGGTTCATGTATATTGAAGAAATTCAAGTTTATTTCAAGTTTTATAAGTTCACTTGAGTTTGATCCCTATTTTCTTATTTAAAATAGAATTTTCAATTTTATTTGTAATCAAGTCTCTTTCAAATTCATTTCAAGTTTATTTATATTTAATTTTCAATTCATTTTTTTAGGACTTTATATTTTTTATATATATTTTTTATTAAGTCCAAAAAATTTGACAAAATTTTGATAGCATTTCTATTTTGGCCATCCCGTCAGAGACGACATCGCTTTACCCGGCACGCTTTATCGCATAATCTAAGCGGTCTTGTGACACCACAGCCAAGTCTTCATGCCCATTAAGCCCTATTGAGCATTAGTAAGGTCTTCAATCACCTCAATGAAGCAAACATATATAATTTTCACGCTTTATATTATATCTTTGCAATGAGCAATGATGATGATTATCAAGTAAGCTGACCGGCTACACCCTATTGAGCGTAGTGGGGTCTTCAAACCTACTATGTCATATTGAGCTAAGTAGGATCTTCATACAAGCCTTGACATACTCGAAAATCCTTGGTTTCAATAAAATTTGCACATGATTTGACCTTTTCACCACATTCATGCTGCTCTCTCAAAGAGTTCAGCATTAAAGAAAGGGACCTCTTCTAAGACTTCTTGATTTATTATGGACTCGCAACAACTAAATCATCATCAATGGGAACTACTTTGCATACGGTTTCACTAGCTCTAAAAGCTTCTCTCTATGTACCTTCACCAAGCTTTGTTATACTGCTAGCATCACAATAATTCAAGAAGACATCGGACAATTTTACATGGCATGATTGCTTGCACACTGTGATGTTTATTTGGAATATGTGTATGGGAGACACCACACAGATTTGATGGTATACTTATTGAGGTGATCGGGTACAATATCAAGGAATAGTGCACTATCTCAAAAGATAGAAATTACCATCCTATAATTGACCTAATCACCTAATAAGGACTCCTAAAGCATGATGGGTCTTCGATTACACCAGAGATTTTTCCCCTACTTTACTTAGATAAATAAAACAGGGTTTATTTAAACTAGGTTCTAAAGTTCCCTATGAGAGAAAGCCCCCATAGTTAATTACATCCTAAGGAACGTGAGTTCCATTGGAATACTTTCGATTAAAGTAGGCAATTATTGTCTCCAAAGATTTTAAAGATATGATTATCAATAAATTGGCTATGTTAGAAAATCAAATAGGATAGATAAAAAATGAGATACTTATTATTAGAAGCTAGAGGAAATAAGTAAGAAATACTCATGATACTAGGAAGCTTAGTGAGCATTCCAATCTATCCTATAGTTGGGCTTTATATATTTGAAATTGAGAGGATTGATTTTATTTAAGTTGACATTTTATTAGAAAGCTAAGACTTATAATCCTACAATACAAGATTGTGAGAATGCCTAAGAGGTGAAAATTTATGCTTGTTGCCTGAGAAAAATAATTACCTCATATCCTAAATCTATGGAGCTTTGGAAAGAACCAAAGCGCGACCTAAATCTAAGCGAGATGGGAGAACAAACTACTAATCGTTAGACTTATAACTATATGGAGTGACAGCAAGCTAACTCCTATGCTTTAAAACTATGTAGGAAAGTCATATGATTTGTAAGATAATTAGGTTGTTATTATTTAGAAAGAGACTAAAATCCTTAAACCCACTCCCTAAGAAACTAGAGCATGAGTGGTATGAGTAATGACCTAATCTAATGCAAATCTTTTTAAACTTTATTTGATTTTAGACTCTTCATTTTGACAAAGGCTTTGGAATTTTATATACCTACATGAATGATGAAATTATATTATGTTGACCTCAATATATACTAAATAAGTTGAGTCAAGCTCACAAGATAATTTTGACAGAATTCAAATGTAACAGCACGTAAATCGAACCTGAAATACACTGGACATCACCAAAAGTGGTCAAACAATCTCTGATCGATGAACGGACTTTGTCATCACATTCAGAACATCGAAATTGATTAAAATATAGATCTTGCATAATCCAACAGTCGACTAATTAAGAGGTCGATTCATCAAAGCCGAGAGGTTGCGATGATGTCTAAATGATCCTCATTCATAAAATTGATTGTGTGTTTGCTTCAAAATATCGAAAACTACCAAATGAGACTGTCCACGCTCAATTCGGTTGAGTCTGTGCAAATGTCGAATGATCGGAAGTGATAGAATGCAAATCAAGGCCAAAATGCACTGCTGGTCGCCAAAAGCAACACAAATGACCTCGATTGACGAACTGACTTTACCATTGAGTTCAGAATGTCAAAACTGATCAGACTATAAATATTACACAATCTAATGATTAACCGATCAAGCGATCAAACTATCAATGTGTCTATATCGAAGTCAGTACATTGCCCAAAAGACCTCCGCTTCATGAAATTGATCATGTCATTAGCGAAACATCAAAACCTATCAGACCGCCTACACTCAATTTGGATGAGTATGCGAAGTTTTGAGTAGTCGCCATTAATGCATATTTTGAATCGATATCTACCCATATTTAACCTTATGTCATGCTCTTTAAGATGGGTTAACATAACTTTAAAGACTATATTATTTTTCCAGCAAATCAATTCACATCATGTTTAGTGACAGGAAATTATTAAGAAAATATATACAGTAATTGAAAAAATGTGATTACAAAAGTACATTTGGAATCATCATATAAGCTTAGTTTAACCACTAAACTTACAAAAGTATAAAGTCATTTGTATTTGTTAATTCCAAAAAAAATATGGCTGTCATTTCTATCTCTTATACCTATTACCCATAATTTTCTTTCATATGAGTGAGCAACTCTCTCAAGTATTCACGTGGCTCACTCTCCCATTTTCACAGCCATCACAATATTTTTTTTAATGAATTTTCTCTCCAACCAAGGCTGCAAGCCTCATCTCTTATCCCACTTTGCACATAAACCAATAGGCTAAAACCCATCTCTCTCGACTCTTCTTCCCATGCCCTCATTTCAGATCAGTAAGAGATCCTCCCCCGAAGAAGCAGAGTGAAGGCGTGCACCAAAACTTTCCTCCTTTGGTTCAAACGACACTGCCTAAGCCAAACAAGCCCATTTCCATTTTGAGCAGCCAAAGAAACTCTCCTTCTCCCTCTGCCTCCTGGAACTTCGATTCTGCCATTGCACTCTTCTCTAACCCACTGCCACCGCTACTCCTCTCGCCGTCTCTGCCATCGGTATCTCTCTCGATCTCGCTTTATCACTTCCTTCGCTAGCACATCCTCTATGGATATTTGACGACGGGCCCGATGAAATCGCTGGAAATTTCAATTCTGAGAAGGAAGACAACAATTTGCAAAATGAGAAGATAAGGTCTTTTCCGATACCGTCATTTAAAGAGGTTCCTGATATCTCCTATTTGATAAAGGAGAGAATGATGCAGACACTCTGATATTTCAAGGAATGGACAAGTCAATGTGTTCTAGTGCAGGTTTGGGTACCTGTAAGGAATGGGGATCGATATGTTCTCACAACATCAGAGCAGGCTTTTGTGCTTGATCTTGATACGGATGGTCTTTTGCATTATTGAACTGTGTCATCTATGCACTTGTTTTTATTTGATGAAGATAATGATGGAGCTTTTGGCCTCCCTGGCTAGGTTTTGAAGTTAAAATTGCCTGAGTGGACACCCAATGTGCAGTATTACAACAGCAAAAAATACCCTCGTCTCAGTTATACTTTTCTTTACAATGTAAGGGGAAGTCTGGGTTTGCCTGTATTTGAACCTTCTAGATAGTCTTGGGTTAGTGTGGTTGACCTCATAATGACATCAGAAATGCTCAACTATACTCCAGAGGTTGATAAAGTGTGTAGAGCTCTTGTGGTATTTGAAGACCCTGTTATGCTCAGTAGAGTTAACGGGTAGAAGACTAAGACCGTAGTGTCAAGACACCGACCTATGCGATCGAAATGTCGAATAGCTCATGCACCTGAGGACGATGCTAAGAGGCTGTTGAATTTTAGATTGATGGGAGACATAAACAAGAACAAATAAAAGTGTTGACGAGCTTAAATTGAACTTATTTAAAAATAATAAATTAAAGAATAAACCTACATATATGCTCTTTTTATGCACGTGTTTGAAGACTTCGTTATGCTCAGTAGAGCTAATAGGTAGAAGATCACGATCGTAGTGTCACAAGACTCTGGCCGTTATGCTAGAGTCGAAGGTCTCAATGCATCCCCTATGTGGGAAGATGAGGTCAAATTCAAACCAGAGAACTTAATTAATTTAATATAAATGAACTCAAGTTCAAAATTAAAATCAATCAAAATCAGGTGTTTAAAGATCTGTTATGCTCGAGAGTTAATGTAGAAGGCCATGGGTAGTCGCAAGACATTGACCGTTATGCTCAGTGAGAAGGTCGAATAGCTCGGGGACTATTCTGGACGTCAAATTTTACATTGATGGAAGACTTAAACAAGAACAAATAAAAGTATTGATGAGCATAAATTGAAATTATTTAAAAATGATAAATTAAAGAATAAAATTACATATATGCTCTTTTTATGTAGGTGTTTGAAGACTCCGTTATGCTCAGTAGAGCTAACGGATAGAAGATCACGATCGTAGTGTTGCAAGACACTAGTCGTTATGCTCAGTAGAGATGACGGGAAGGTCGAATAACCCCCGATGCAACCCCCTATGTGAGAAAGATGTCGGGAGGCTGCTGAAATTCAAACCAACAGAGAACTTATTTAATTTAATACAAAATGAACTCAAAGCTCAAAAATAAAATATGAATGAAAATTATAGGTGTTTGAAGACTCTGTTATGCTTTGTAGAGCTAACAAGTAGAAGATCACGACTATAATGTCGCAAGACAATATGCTCGTGAGAGCGACGAAGGCCAAATAGACTCACAGGGAACCAGAGAGGTCACAAACTTTGAGATGAAGAATTAAATAAGAACAAATAAAAGTCGATGAGCTTAAATTGAGCTTGTTTGAGAATGATAAATTAAAGAATAAACCTACATATGCAAAAATTCTAAAAGTCTTTTAATAAGAATGATTTTCGTGAACTTGGCCTGGATATAGCAAAAATAAACATTGAACATATTGAACTAATAAGGCTTGAAAGCTTGTCAATGAGCATAAAACATATTCTTTATTGAACATTCAAGTTATGTTCGATTTATCAACAATGGGGTTGAAGCGATACCATATTAAAATCATTCAAAGCAAAAAGAATTTGAGTGAGACTTATGATGATTGCGAGCTTCTAAATGACAATTTAACTTTAATTGAAACTTAAAGATCCAAATGAGCTATGAACTAGATGCCAATAAATAAATATTTTTAATAATTGTATTATAATATTTTTAATAATTGTATTATAATATTTTTTAGGACCAGATTCGTATTAACAAAACCCAAAAAAATCTAATAATTGTATTATAATATTTTTAATCTAATAAAATCTCTAAGTGAGTAATTCTGTCATATGACAGTAGATCTGATCCTCTATTATTAAGTTAATAGAGTCGACAAGATCTAAAACAATAAACCAAGTGATCAACACCCCGATGATGGCCGTATTGATTGAATATTTTAACCGGAGGGGTTTTCATAATAATAATAATAATAATCTATTCAAATTCTAATGTCAAATCATTATTAAATGATCAAATATTCAAATAAAAAATATAAATTAAATAAAATTAATTATTTAAATTTAAAGTGAAAATCCATCCACCCATCCACAACCGTTTGTCGAGGGTGACAAATTAATAAAACTTTTGCTCACAAAGAGCCAATGTCAAAACAAATATATAATTATTTTCACACTGAAATAATCTTGGCATAATGACTTGTGTCCTCTATCCATATATACAAATGACACCACATAAATGACGGTTACGACAAGAGCCCTTTGACTAGGTGATTCACCGCGATATGACACCACTAAATTACGATCACGACTGCAACTCATATGTTTCCTAACAGCTTTGCTCTTTAAGCTGTGAACTATATAATGTATTTTTATTGGGCAAAAATTCATATGTTAGCTAAGGCTAACTTGTATTTATCCCCTTAGACAAACTCCACCCCAAGTCTACAAGGACACCTTGAATGATGTAACCGATGTATTTCTGACAATGATCCTTCTGTCAGGTTGGGTCGACTACTTCCTCTGATTAAGTAGACTAGGGACCGCGACAAGCCGGGATGACGGGACCATGGGATCTAGATCGGGCACATCATCGTTCCCTCCAATCATCCGCTTTAAGCAAAATATAATGAATTTCATAAACTTCAATTCTAAAACTCCACATGCTGCTACTATGCGCTACACACTAAGCGACCTAACTACTAGCCTTAATTGAAAGTTCTCACTCAGCATTGAGTGGGGTAATTAACTATGGGTGCTTGCGCCTATAGGAAACTTAAAACCAGATCTAAAGTCCTCTGTAAATGAGTGTGAAATCTATGGGTAGTGTCTTATCTACTATTCCATGTGCCTTTTGAAAATTACACGGACATCACTCTCTTCATCGAGAGGTCGGTGGTGAATTTTGAGCCTGATTTCAATGACTCCACTGGAATAGGTTTCTCTTTTCATCTTTAGTGAATCAAAACTATAGTAATAGTGGAGTAAATAAAAATTTAAAATTATTTATCAATGAAATTAAATTTAAATCAATCATATTCTTATGACTAATCTGTTTGTTCTCTATATCGATGGATCTTCATAACACTGTTCATCATGCAGCTAGACTGCAGAGCCAACATTTGTCTAGCTAATACTACAATTAATACTGGAGATGTTGGAGCTACCATTCAATTTGGGGAGGAGGAAAACTAGAATGACCGTTACTGCTACTGAGGTTCCTCGAAAGAGAGCCTTTGTATTTAAAAGATTGGGCCATTTTGAGGCACAGTCATGAAAAGAATCGTCACAGGCCAGAAAGTATCAATCATACTTGTGAATGCGACCACTCTACCAGCTGAACCTTTGCATTAAGAAGGCATGATGCTGAAGACTCCTCTTCTGGAAGAAAATTAAGTAGAAGGCAAAGGAGAAGAAATGCTAAAGTGCGAGCTTAGCGGTTGCTACCTGAATCTCCAGCCATACAACCAGCCTTACAACTAGAAGCGAGTATTTCTACCCCCAATAAATTTAAAAATTTTAAGATGGTAAAAAAAATAGCTCTACTGGTGATGTTAAGCGGTCTTTTTAGGCTCAACAACAGTTAGCTTCAGCCCTTCTACAGTCCGTCAAAGCATAAAGCATAGGATCGAAGATGTTCTCATCTCTCCAACAAGTCATCAACTCCATTAAGGCCACCCAAAGCACAAAGTCGGGACAAGAGAAAAATATAAAATTCAAACTCTCAAGAGGAAGTCTTCAACAAGTCCGAAAGTACAAAGCATATGACCAATGACATTCCAAATTCTCTCAACAGTTACTATGAATCTCCTCTGTTAGATAGGGAGCATTTTTATATATTTATTTAAGTCAGCATCGTGCTTCAAGCTGAGATCCTCAAATAAATATATATTATGATCAGAATAAGTTATCTCTATTTATATTAAAGAAGATCAAGCCCAATGATATATTTTGAACTAAGTCTACAATCTCCCTATTATACATGATGTATTTTTATATATTTATCTAAGATATGCTTTTAAGAAGATATCTTTTGATAGATACATATCTTTATTGAAAATACATCACTTCTATTCCGCATTAAAGGAGATCAAGCTGTGTAATATATCTTAGAAATAGTTTGCAATCCCGTTGTTAGACATGGAGCATCATTTTTGTGATCAAGGTTGTTCAACCTTCTCCTGCCAAATAAGAGATCTTCTTGTATATATTTAGGTTGACATCGAGCTTTATGTCAAGATCCCTAAATATATCTATAACTGTTATTGTTAAAATTACAGACTCTTGCAATAGCAAAAAGAATCTATTTCTGTGCATGAAAATATAGCTTTAAATATCAAAAGTTTGTCTCCCAACATTCGTCAAATTTCAAAGATCAAGTCAAAAGAACTCTTAATTTCGGAAGTTTCAATCAGCTAAGCTAGAAAAATATCAATATCTACATATTTAAGTCTAGGACACGGACGTGTTCTAAAGGTCGAACTCAACAAGCCCACAAGTGGCCGAGTAGCTAATGCTCTCCTCACTCAATAAGCCACAAGAAAAGGTTGTAGTGAAAGAGTCATCGCTAGTTAGTCTGATGACAAAATCACCAAGCCATCACAACTTAAGTCAAAAACTCGAGTAGGTTCTAAAGGTCGGACTCAACATGCCCATAAATGGCTGAGTCGCTGACAATCTCCTCACTCAATAAGCTGCAAGAAAAGGCCGCAGTGAAAGAGCCCCTGCTCATCAGTCTAATGATGATAGCTGTTCAATCTCAAACTAGATCCAGCTTAGTGACTATAAGCAACCAGAATCTAAGAGATCTTTCTACTTGATCGATGGATTAAGACAATCTAAGAAAACTTTCAATTCAGAGCTGCATCAAATCAATCTATATATTGCCTGTAATATGATATTTCAATCTCTTTTCAAATGATATGATCAAACATAAAGCACAGATCAAAGCCAATCCCCTCATCAAGTCTGCGAAAGCAGAAAGTACAGGACCGAAGAAGCGGTTCCATAGTTCATACAAAGGCAATTGTCGAACTAAAGGGATTTCATCGTTATTCAGTCCGTTAAAATACATATTGCTGGACTGATAACTCAATATTGACCTAATATGAGTTGAAAGGCTAGGTTATCTGTATGCACCCTTCAACGAGTCCATCAAAGCAAGCACAGATGAACGATTGGGATCTTCAAGTCTTAGAGCTCTCTTCTCTTAGCACCTCCTCATGAAGAATGAGTATATTTATAGATTAGAATTTATATTTAGTAAATACATGCAAAATTCAAACCACTCCATTGAGCGGCTCAAAATGATTCTCTTGATCATATGGTGTATTTTAAGTGTTTGAATACTCAAATGAAGTCAAAATCAAGAGATTTTGGACTTGTTAGATTAGTCTCGTCAAGACGTTCGATTTGATCATAAACACTCCATATTTAGAAACTATTTAGGGATTTAACTGATATCCCAAAATTTTCAATGATATTTTAAGTGCTTGATCTGGACTAGTTTCGAATTAATTAAATTGCTTTTGACATCAAGATTTATATTTCAACAAGTGAAATTTTTAGTGTCATATCAACAATAATTTTATAATAAGCTTTAAAAAATTACAACCGTTGAAACAGATTTCAAATTCATTTTGGAGTAGTTTTCATGTTTTGCATTAGTTGCTGGTCTGTCACATCATTAATTCATTATTGTATAAAAAATTATATAAGACATATATATTATATAAAAATAAATTTTAAAATTTTAAATTTATTCTAAGATTAATAATATATATAAAGAATTTACGTTATATATGTTTAAATCAAATTTATATATATATATATATATATATATATATATATATATATATATATATATATATATATATATATATATATATATATATATATATATATATATATATACATATATATTTATTTATTTATTTAGACATGATTTTTATTTATGTGGCCGAATATGATAACTGATGCTTGATAAAATTAAGAGATAATTATTTAGAGTAAGTTAATAGACAGAATCATTTTTTAAAATTTATTTAGACATTGATTTATTAAATGAAGAATAAAATTATCATAAACTTTATAAAAAACCAAATTAATAAGCCTGTTTATTTATAATTACATAATTAACTAATCGATTATTTAATAATTAGCATATTTTTACTCTAATTATAACTATTTATTTACTCATCTTATTAATTAGAGTTTTCTTATTTTAATAACTATTTTTAAGAACATATATCTTAAATATTTTATTAGTTACAAAATAACAAGGTGTTAATTATACATAAGATATGGAGGGAACAAAATTAGTCAAAAACTAAATTTCTTGTAAAACGTTAAATAACATTTAGTTTAAAAATAACATTCTCAAAATCACATCTTAATTTGTTGATAATTATTATAATAATTAGTTTACTAATCAAAATGGATATAACTAATAAAATTTTTTATTATTGTAATAATTTATCTTAAATAAAGTATTTAATTAGTTATAGAATAATCAAATATTTTCGATTTTTGCATTGATCATTAGATAAAGTCAATGGTCTAATGGTTCATATTATTTTTGATCCTAATTTTTTTAACAAAACAATGATTAACTATGGCAATATAGTATCTTAAGTTAAAATAATTGAATAGAATTTTAAAAAAAATGATTACTTTTATTTTTTATTTTTTAATTTTATTTCGAGATAAAATATATTTGATAATAATAATTATTTTAAAATAATCAGAATATCTAAATAATATTTTAAGTATTTTTAGAAATAATATGATTTATTTCTTAAAATAAAGAATAAAAATACTTTAAAATATAAAAATAAATATATATTTTTAAATATCATAAAAATAAAATTAAAAATATCAGAATAAATTTGATCCCAGACAAAGCCTTAATAATTTGCTGGTATGACAGACTATTTATTAATTAAAAAATTGTTCGGCTTATTTAATGTTTAATGCATTAATTTATGCCTAATTAGATTGCCATATCGTCCTAATAATTGTTCAACACTTAGTTAGCCTAACTCAATAAGTTGTTTGATTGTGCTAATATATAATTAATAACAATTTAACTAGGTAATTTAATTTGATAATTAAAATAAATTGAAGAATTACCTTATCACCCATACTTATTAATCGAGATCATTTAAAGTGCTTTATTGAAATTTACATACATAGACACAATTCTTAATATATATATATATATATATATATATATATATATATATATATATATATATATATATATATATATATATATATATATATATATATATATATATATATATATATATATATACATATATAACATCCTAAAGTTTAAATATTTACAAATAAATACCTTTCATATAAAGCTTCGTTGACTATGTCCAACATAGTGGCTTCCCCTCTTACAATTTTTCAACTGCTTAGAAAATTCTTAAATATAAAACAAATCATATATCTATGCATAACAAAACCATATTATTAATGAATAAATTTATAATTTTCATTGAATTCAATAAAGTCCCTGATAAAATTTGAAAAATTAGGAGATGATTGGGATCAATTTTATATTTTATATTGTGTTCTTTATTTTTATTAAATTTTATTTATATTTTTGTTTAATATAAAATATGTTTAATTTAGTTAATTGTTTTTTAAATAATTAAAATATTCAAAAAATTATTCTTAAGTATTTTTAAAAATAAAATGATTCATTTAAAAAAAAAACTTTAAAATATTAGATAATTTTTTTTAAAAAATAAATATATAAAATATAAAATAAACTTGATCCCAAACAAGCTCTAAGCAATAAAAGAAGTAATTTTGTAAATTTGGTTTGTTTGTTAGGGTTTAAGCTAAGTCAAATGAGCAAAGTTAGGATGAAATTCTAAGTTGTATTGTCTTAGCTAAATACTCATCAAGCATCATTAAAATTTTATTACTATGAATAATTAGCGACTAATTAATTACCACATGAATAGTATCATAACCAATGAATCTATTATCCTCAAAATGATACCCTAATTGATCTTTAATTATAAGTCCTTTGTTTTTGTTAAGTGTAAAGTATATAAAATTTATCTTACTAAAAACTTTATTAATCATAGATAATTTCATTACTAAATAATGATCACTTGGCTTGTCATCATAAGTCAATAGTAAAATAAATGTAATTATCAAAACAAAAATTCTAAGTAATCCTTAATGAATCAGAGTAAATAATTAATAATTGATTTCTGGTTATATGGGTTTATTAATTATTTTAGGTTTGTCATAACTAATACATATAAATATTAATAAAATTAATTTAATTTTAATAATTTTGATTAGTTAAAATCACTTATTAAGTGAATGTTACTATTACTTAATAAACTAATCAAAAGTTTATCTTATGTTTATTCTTCAATTGACATAAATCCATTTGGATGGAACTTAACTAAAGTCAAGAGATGGTCACCCCTAGTTTAACTCATGCTTATACAAACTTAAAGGCAAAATCATACTTAATTCACAACTAATAAGGTCACTCAAGCTCATTTATTAAAACTTATTAGATTGATTGGAGCTTTGATAATGTTCAAGTTTAGGTTAAATTCATGCTCGAGTTTAAATTTAGTTTGAGCTTGATTGAAGCCCAATTCATTTACCCATTATCAAAATTTAAATGAGTAGTTTGTTTGAAAGTATGATGGGCTCTTATGAAGTTATGTTTATTGAGCTTAAGAAAATAAAGTTTAATTCAACAACATTTGCTCAAAAAGCTCATCATCATCACAACATCCACATGCCTAAAGTAGGTTACAAGTTTCAAATTATTTTTTTATTGAAGTAATGATATCTTAAACAACCAAATGATTCAGAATATCTCTGCTAGGGTTTAGCATGAAATTTTTGAGAATTTTTTTTAATTAAGCAAAAAGAGTGCACATGAACAATAAACATTTGTTAATGATACGCATGAATTTTGTAGATTAAAAAGAAAATAAATATTTTTCATTTCATTTAAAATGTAAATTAATTTAGATAATAATATTGATTTTTATTTATTTTAGATAAATAAAATTATTTCATTTTAAATTATATTTATTTAATTCAATTATATTTTTAGTAAATTATTTGAGTTTGTTCATTTCACAATCAAGAAATTATAAAAATATTCAAGCATAACTGATTTCTTAATCAAATAATCAAAAGATCTCCTAACAAGTCAAATCATGAGCACTTGTCAAATGTTTTTCATTAACAATCCTAATAATTGATTTAGAAAAATCATTTAAATTTCTTGACACTTAAGCACACTTAAATCAACTAATCAATCACTAGAATTTAAAAAATTGAATATGAAAAAAATAGACATTTGGGCTTCAATTGAAAACACTTTATTTAAACTTTTTCAATTCATCATATAACAATTTAATCAAAGCAAAAAAAATATGAAAATAAGAAGAATAATAATAACTTAAGCATTAATTTTCATGATATCCACTATCCTTTCATAATTCTCAAAGGAGCTTCCACTTATGCTCACACTCTTAAGGGGCCCTATCCTTCCACATCAAAGCCCTTTCCTCATCTCACCATCCCTCATCACTCCTTCCACCCTCTCTAATTCTCTCCCATGTGATAAGAGCCCCATTGCTCTCTATTTCTCCTCCACGTGTCACAAATATAACTTTGATTTAAAATTGGTCAGCAAAATAAGGCCAACAGAGAAATTGCACCCCGTTCGTCACCCCTTCTAGCGTAGAATTCCACCCGCAGTGCGACATGAAACACCCAATCGAAGGATGAGCCAACACATGTGTTGTGAACCCACTAAATTGCCTATCTTTCACCCGCTCAAGAACCCGGACGAAAAACCTTCGGCCATGTCCGGTCAGACGCCCATAGAAAGGTTGCTGTTTACCTCGAGCTGTGGCAATTCATTTAGTTGGGCTTTATCAAATATAGCATGGCTTTGAATGATGTAGAGGACGAGCCCGAATGGGTTTCAAGCCGTTGAGATAGCGAAGAGTTCGTGGCGAGGTGTGGCGACGGTGGTTCTCGGAAAGAGGACATAACGGTGGAGGGAGGAGATGGAGCTTGAGGCTCTAGATCCATGAACGCGTTTGATGAAGTCGGTGGTCGGCGATGGTAGCTTGAAGTTAGAATAAAGGAGAAGATAGCATTTGTCGGCGAGTCCATGTTCCAAGCAGTTTGAACGGAGAACCACATTCCGTCGCTGGAAAGTCTCATCCTTCCGTTCCTTAAAACATAAAAGGTAGATAAGAGAATTCTCTTTTTAAATAAAAATAAAAAATTAAAAGCTAACATAAAGCGATAAAAGAAAGATGTTGACTTGATTCTTCTTTATACCATAACCGATAGGCGAAGAAAACCGAGAGGAGTTCGCTCGTTTGCCAGTATTGAGCTCAAGCTCGATTAGAGCTTTTAGGATGGTGTTCGAGCTCGAGCTTGTTTAAAAAATTGGGTTGAGCTTCGAAATTTATTTTAAGCGCGTTTAATGAAATAAATGAGCCTTAATCGACCTTAATCAAGCCATTATCGAGCCTTAATCGAGCCTTATATAGTATCGTTTATGAACAAACCTTAATAGAGCCTTAATGTTTAATTTAGAGCCTTAATCAGCCTCGAGTATTTTGTACGACGCTGAACAAGCCTTTCAGCCTTAATCGAGCCATTATCAAGCTCCTTAACGAGCTTGTTGCAGCTTTAAATGATATTGTATTTTAACATAACCGAACAATAACTTGTTCAAGCTTGTTCATTTAAGAGTATTTACAAAAGTGTTCAAGCTCATTCGATTAAAATGAACGAACATAAAGCGCTCTAATCGCATCAGTAGCTTGTTGAGCCGCGTTTGCACTACCCATCACCCCAATTTCAATTTGGGAATGTCATAATAATAAGAAACCGGCCAAAATATATTCGCAACGACAAGGCACGCCATGTTCTAATATATCCATTGATATTGGCCTTCGGCGTATAAATGACTAGGAACATGGGAATGAGCTTACGATTAGTCCCACATCCTTTCATTCTTCTCATCCCATATTAAGGAGATGGGCGGAAAACACCGGCCGTCGTGTTCAAAGGAGGCATGGTTGAAGTTGAGTGGAATGAATCGGCATCGAGGAGGTGGTATATAATGGGATGGTGGTCGACCGCATGTACTCGGCCCTTCTCCTCGCCCACCGCCGTGGTTGTGCAACATCCCAAGTCCATAACATGTGGTATATCGCGAGCTGAGATGGCAAATTTGTACCGGGTCAGATATGGCGGTGTCATATGGAATGACGGTGGACCATATGTAGGCGGGATCGGTGCATGCCATGGGTTCATCTAAGACCACATTGCATCTTGATATGAATATTGGGGTGGTTGTGTAAATGTATAGGTAGACTATCCCACCACTCGCGTATATGATGGATCCACATCCATCGACATGTCACGCCATATGGTACACGAAATATCTATATCCTTGTATCTGCTGTCAGAGATATGCATGTTCCTCCCCACAATCCGCCATAATCGATGGATTTAAATTTGTCATCATCTCTCAGAATAAAATATATCCTAGTATTCGTGTGCTCATGCTGCAAAGAAAGTAAATTTATATCAGGGTTTCATTGTAATAAGGGAAAGCAAATTATAATTCCACATAGACTTACCATCAGACGATCTCAGCGCGAGTATGTGTCGGAGGAAGCTGCGTTTCGATATAAAGTGAAGCCAAGATCGGTCACCTCGTATTGATCGGCTCCGATCATCGCATTGAATCCACAAAACAACCAACTCACGCCGCCGCTCCCACTATGCAATGTGGGTGGTTTCACCCAATCAACGTAGGCCTTTCCTCGCCCATCAACTAACGAATGATGGATCTATCGGTCAACATCAATCATGGGAGGCATGCCGTTCGACATCATCGGTACCACTCTACCTCTTTCCAACAAATCGCGCCATATCTCCTCTCCCTGCAAACATATATCTATAATGCACATGTGGATCTAATGTCCATATGGCTCTCAGATGACCTGCGCATGTAGCATAAGTTATTCTGAAAATTTTAATCCCATGACGAGTAAACAAGTAAAAATGATAGCTATGCATGACTTAAGTCCATCCAACTCATCCATGTATACTCGATGTTGGATCATTTCAACAAATCCTTCATTCGGACATCCAACGCTAAGACCGTCGATGTATGCGGATAGGGAACACGAAGGTAGTTCGCTACATGAATGTGCTCCGTGCCCATACATAAATGAATACATCCTATGGGTGCTTGGTTGCCTCATACAACTCTCTGTATAGATGCGCAAGTATAACTGAGCCCACTGACAAACCCCTAAGGAATGAATATCCTCTAGTAATGGTAGATATTGCAGGTGGACCTCTAAGCCTGAAGTGTTGGGAAGAAGAAAATACCTAATGACAAACAGTATGTATGCTCTAATATGCATAATAAACTGGAGCTCTGGTAGATCTAAGTATGAATCTCTGTAAAAAGTCCACCTCACCATCGAATCTGTAAGTACGTGCGCATCATCCCAAACTCGATGTGATATGTGGATGGATCGGATCACGATACACGGTGTCTTTTACCATTGAAGCAAACAACATAGTCAGCATTTAAAAAAATATTACATTGTAATTGTAATACTAGAGCTCTGAGGACTAAAAGAAATATTGTAGACATACATAAAAAATAGCAAGGCATAAAATAATTATAAAATAACCGCTACTAATTGAGAGATTTTAGATTTAAATTTTCCCACATATGGTATGTATGCTAACTAACTAAAAAAATAGAACTAATAAACTAATAACTAAACTAACTAATAACTAAAAACTAACTAAACTAACTAATAAATAATTTGATTTATAATTTTATTTTGCACCATGTGTCCTATGAACGCTAAGCAAAGAAATATACAATTTTGAACAAGTACAACAGAGAAAAACTAATCAAAACATGCACTGGTTGAAAGTAGAAAATATGACATGAAACATAGGACTATTACAAGTAGACAATATGACATAAAACACTAGTCAAAACATATGAGACACAAGTATACAGTAAGACTACTACAACAATAGCACAAGTACATAACATGACATCAAACAACTAACTTAGAAAACATCACACTCTACGTGCGCGCAACAGAGAACACGTTGACCTATTATGCCCAATAGTCTTACAAGACACGCCTAAACTTTTAGAATGTTTTCTCATCCATGGTATTTTAAATCTACTTGTCCTTGGCCTTCCGTCTTTCGCTTAATATTAGGTGGGTTATAATTTTCATAACGCCTTCCGTGATGTGATCCCACCTCCCTAATCGTATTACATGGAACTCTCCCCGATAGTAATATAATTTGCAAGTCAGTACGTGAGACATACTGCACATGGTTTAGGTGGCGATGGCTCAAAACTGCAATCACCTGTGGACAAGGTAGGTGATAAGACTGTGGTTGTCTACACATACACTTGCAGTCATAGTTCTCTA
This sequence comes from Cymbidium sinense, assembly GCA_021442155.1. Taxonomy (NCBI): domain Eukaryota; kingdom Viridiplantae; phylum Streptophyta; class Magnoliopsida; order Asparagales; family Orchidaceae; genus Cymbidium; species Cymbidium sinense. The sequence goes on from CM038216.1 coordinate 1,683,071, forward strand.
AAATTCTACTTTGTAGGTTCTACGCTGACATCAAACACTTGATACTCAGACGTGCTAATCCTAACGTTCAGTAATCTTCGCCTCGCTTCATTAGAATCGCAGCTTTAATGTGAGGGGAAAACAAGTTTTCTTGTTGCCTTTCTAGAGCGGTAGCCGCTTTCTGCTTTCATAAAAAAGGGAAACTATATTATAGTAATCGGCTTGAATTGGTAAGCCACGTGCACGTTTAAGCACTCCGTTGAAGCACTCAGCTGCATTTATCATCATAGTATCGTACATGTACTCGTTATCATGAGTTTGAGTCCACTATTGAACATCCCATGAAACTAGCTAGTCGTATGCCTCTTGCTTAATATTCTTAATGTCTGACATGTGCCTTTTGAAAATTCGGATGTCATCTATGTTTCCTGCAATGTACATTTTCTTAAACATGAGGTCTACACTATGCCGAAGTCGATCGCTTTTGAAGTTCTCCCTCAAATGGCACGTAAGCGATGTGCACCATGGGAAGATTTCTGCCAACAAGACATGCATGTCTATCTCGAGATGAGCATAGATCACCTCTCAGACACTAATGGGATCAAGTCACGAAGAGTGTGAAACCAAATCGGACTCTATGCACTCGATTCAACAACTAAGGCCGTGGGAACAACCCATTGTTTGTCGATCCCAACAAAGATTAAGTAGAGTGCCTCTATACTTACCGGAGAAAAGTCCCATCAAGACACGTGAACCGCAATCACCAACCACGTATTGATGGCTCAAATGACCAGAACAGCCATTGGAATCTATTCGAGGATCAATTCGATATCGAACGCATAGATGTGCAAACAATGCCATAAATTTTCCCAATGATCTATAAGATTCTCCCAACCGCCAAAAATAGCCTTAATCGCTTGCCGTGCATCCCAAGCCTTCATATAAGACACTTCTTCGACTCTATACGACTGTGATCTCCCGGGCTTGAGATCCAACTAACGTTGCGTGGTGGATGAAATAACTTATAAATTGTAATGCATTGCAAAGATTAAGAATTGAGTGTCTACAGCTATGAGGAGAGCATACTGAACCAATTCTCCAAGTACCACCCAACCTCTTAATCGAGGCATTTAAATGCCACAAACATGGTCTAATGTCGAATGGCTACAAGATAGTAAATTTTGATTGGCTTGAGGCATATATGACATATTCAACATTGTTTATAATCGACCACCCCTGAACAATAAATTGCAACTGCTTCTTATCATGAAAGCACATACCTTCCACTAATTCATCTGGGATGCAATTCTCCTCTTCGAAGGTTGAATCATCTAATGGGCCATCAAATGCAAGGTCTTCATCCCATTCTCTGATGGTTTGAGCACTACGCATATAATCATTATTATGTATCAAATGCTCTCATGACTCGTTCTCTCGAGTAATCTAATCAAATCTCGACCATATGGGATGGTTCCGCCCTTAAATCGCCCGAGTCAATATAATCTCATCATCATCACTACTATCTCCACTAGGCATAGTTTCATATTCAACATTTACATCGGATGGTGGGTTCACATCATTACCTTATGGGTCCCGTCACCCATATAAAATGAGCTTGAGCTAATAAAATAATCATTTTCTGCCGCACCTCATACATTTCCTCGAGTACTTATCTCGAGGAGGTGGTGTGATGTAATCGCTGATTCCACCTTTGATGGTCGACTATGTTGCTAACCTCCTATCTCCACATGGGAGTTCCTCAAATTCACATACACCATAATAGCTGAATCATGCATTAATAATAGCCTCACAAACTTCATCATCATTAATGTGTTGCAATAAATCCGCCCAATAGGAAAATGACCCACCGACAATGAGAATTTTGATGGATCTAGCTTCAACGCGACCTCATAACTCTTCTCGTAATTCCTCAAATTTAATCCGTCGTGAAATTTGGATGACGATTTCTCCCACCAATATATGTTGGAATGAACTCATCACTTACTCTGAGTTCACCATCATAATAAAGAACAATACATATAGTATCTGAACTCATCACTAGTTAGTAATAACGGAATACCCGATTCTAATGCTACGCACAAAAAATCTTGCATTAATATAAGATGATGATGAAATACTTACCCATTCAAGCAATCACTCAATCCTAATATTTCAAAGATAAATAAATAAACTCAACTCGAATGTGACAAATAAAATCCAATATTGTAATGTGACAACAACCAATTTATGCAACGTCACACTTATAAAAGCCAATCATTCTCTTTTGCATTTATCAGATCGATATCTCAACCATGTTGTAGCAGCATTTTATAACAACCACGTACCTCCTTTGCCAAAAAAAATATCACACATGAAAATATTCAGCAAAACAGATCAAGCACAGATTTAACTTTTCTAATGAACATGAATCACCACATATGCGCCTAATATAATTAAAGATCTTCATAACACCAAATTAAACTACACATACCAACTTAATCAATCAAAAAAAAAAAATTGAGCAAAAATTGAAGTTTTCCTAAAAAAAATTGCGCACAAAATGAGATCCATCACAAATTTCCTAATATCATAATTAGCTTAAACAAACCAAATAAACTCATACTATTCATTATACATTTTTTTCGTTTAGGGTTAAAATACCTAAATCGTAAAAAAAATCCTTCCAAGCTCCTTCTTCACGACGATGACTTTCTGGCACAGCTCAGTAGTGGCGAGAAGCTGATACGACTGGGCGATCTAGGCACGGGATTGAAGTAGAAAACCCGAGAACCAAAACGGTTTTCGCCCTAAGGGATGAGCCAGTTCAGATACGACTGGCCTATTTTAAAATTTTTTTATGCTACCTAATTACCTAATTAAATCACTAATCATGCTTAATTTGAAAATTTCACCATTATTATTATTATTTTTATTTTTTTAAAGTTTTTTGTTTGTTTAGGGTAAATTATGGTGTCTTTTATTATCTTATTTTAATAAATCTGCTACAAAGTTCTACAGCTTCGTCGCTTTTTTAAGCTATGATAGTTATGAAAATCGGATCATATATATTCTTATAAAATAAATTAGCTATATAGGTAATATACATATATTAATTATATATTCTTAAAATTTTAATTAATAACTATATACAAAATATTTAAGAATAAAGAATTATCAACTAGAATATTATATGATGAATTAACAAAAATATCATTATTATTTCATTTTTATAATATTATTATATCATCATAATTTCTTTTAAATTATATTAAAATATATTAAATATTTCATTTTTACAAAATCTTTCTAACTAGTTTTTCTTTAATTTTTTTTATAAACAAGCTAATCAATAAGTAGTGCTAAATCAAAAAAAAAAAAATGAACCAGTAGTTTCTCATTTCAGTTATTTGTTCAATAATAAATGTTTAATTAAATTAGAAAATTATATCTGTATTAATCAATAAAAAATTTTAAGACATAATAATTATTTAAATCATGAAAATATTTTGTCATGCGAACCACTTGATATGCATAAATAATAATTATTTATAATATCTAAACCAAAATATATTAAACATTTAAACCTGCAATCTAAATGGTGGGCTTTTGCAAATTTCAACCTTAACAGAAATACACTATATCAAGATATCCCAATTACATGCTAAAAAATTCTTGATAGTAGCCAAAAAATTAAGCTATGGCTCAATAAAATGATTAGTACACACACAGATAAAAATGATAAGAGACCATAAAATTTTTATGTAAAAATTTTAAAAAAGAAAAATATAATCCACAATATTTGAAATTATAAAATTTCATTATTCTTTGTCACTAGAGATGATGATGTTTCAAAATTTTAAATACTAAGGGGGTAATGGCCATAACTAAAGTTGTTGGTCAACAATGACTTCTTGTTGCAACTAACTTCAAGCTCTGGTCTAGCTCTTGGCTTTCATCCTTCTATCATTATAAGAATAGTGTTCTATTATATTGTTTTGAGATGAACATTTTTAAAAAATTTAGCATCTCAAAACATTCTATCAAATGTTTATAAAAAATCTCGTGATCATAGATCGTTCTTTCAGCATTTAAGTGTCTTAATATCTTTGTAATGAGAGATCTTAGGATCATTGGATTCCTCTCATTGAGCAGTTTGGTTCTACTATAAGCATATATGTCAAATTTAGAGATCATTTGAACCTTGAATTAATATTTCAAAACTTCTAATTCGGATGATGGACTATGAGCTGCTTAATATTTTAAGAACTTTATTATTGCTAATTTGGTCTTTGATCAAATCACTTTTAGTGTTAAAAAAATCATCATATTCAAATGTTCAATTAAATTATAAATTTATTTTTGATAACCTTGAATTTAATTTATAAGATTTCCTAGATCCTTTCTGGATTAACCATATTATTTAATGATATATCAATCTTAATATATTTTCCATCAATATCTAGCAATTTTTTTTCAATGCGTCTTTAATTTATTTTTTATTTTTTATTTATTTTAAAGGTGGCGAAAATTTGTCAATACTTAAACCAACTACTCCAACAGCATTAGTTTACTTCTCCAGCAAAATTACAAGACCAATATTACTTTTATTCAATTTCTTCTATTTTGATTTGATTATGCTATGAATGGAACTTAAAACCATCTATTGATTATTAGAAATTAAAAATAGAAAATCCTTAAAGTTGTACCTTGGTTGAATGATACTTATACCTTGAAGTCTAAAGACAAAAATAATCATATTAATAAAAGATTTAGCCATAATAATTTAAAAGCAAATAAAATATATGAGAAAAAATGATTTATTTAACATATGCTTCATTTAAGATATATCAAATATTGGCAATACAAATACCATGAGAATAATCATATTAATAAAAGCTTAAGTACTATTTTTCATGACACCTATTATCCACTTATAATTCTCATAAGAGCTCCCGCTCACATTCAAACTTTTAAGAGCCCTCCTTTCCATATTAAGGCCTCGTTTGTTTCCGTTCTTTCAGTGCATTGCATTTTTTAAAACGAAGTTAATAAATTTTAAAACCTGTTTGAATTTTCCGCATTTTTTACAAAACGTCGATTTCCTTCTGTTATAAAACGATGTTTATATGCACCATTTTAAAATAGCGTTTCTAAAAACTACTTTAAAATAAACTTTTTTAAAAATAGAAGCTTAGCCAAACAAAGCCTAAAGCCCTCTCTCTCATCACCTCCTCCACTCTCTTTTTAATATGCTCCCTCTTGATCAAAGCCATATCACTCTCTTCCAATCCTCATTAGGCCCCACCTCATTCTCCGCGTGTCACATATATAACTTTGGTTCAAAATTGGTCAATAAAATTAGCCAGCAGAGAAACCACCTCAGATCCCTTATCAGAGAGTTCCACTCATATATATAAATATAAAGCATCCGATCAAGGATGGGCCAACACTCTATTGTTTTGCCCACCATCCTCAACCCCTGCTCATGAACCCGTGAAAACCTCATCCCAACCCATATTCCAGGTCACCGCATCCCATAAGAAAGGATGGCTCTCAAGCCCATGGGCCAATTCAATGAGTTGGCTTTATCAAACATAGCATGGCTCACATGTAAAGGACAAGCGCCATTGGGTGTCTGCCGAATAGATTCGCCAAGGCCGACCGACTGGTGCTCCAGAAAGAGAGGGCGATTGAATGGTAGGGAGGAGAGAGATAGAGCTCAGCCTCTAGATCCATGAACGTTGCAAATGATGAAGTCTGTGATCGTGGTGGCGCTTCTATATAAAGGAGAAGCAATGATTTGTCTGGTTTCCGGTTCCAAACGAGCGTTTGAGATTATCCCACGTTGGAAAATCTCATCCTTCAACTGTAATCCTTCAAACATAAAAAAAATATATATATATAAATAAGATAATTCCTTATTTTTAATTAAAAATCTAACATTGAAGAAAATATTTCTATGTTCTTCTTAATTCTTCATTAATTATTCAGTTCAATTAATTTTGAGAATATGAAAAAATAACATGGTCATAAGCTGTGAACATAATAAAAAATTTTCTTTGAATAAAAAATGCCATGTTAATATCAGTTTTTTTTTTACATTGATACAGACATTCATGAAGAAACAAATCTACAAAATAGTCCCAAATCCTTTTTTTCTCAATCCCATTGTAAGGTGAAGGCATTGGTGGAGGTGAATACCATCAATAGCGGCAATAAAAATTGAAGTCCTGTTGATGAAGGTGATAAAATCAATGAGGTCGTGGTGGAATGGCCAAGGATGAGGATAGAATTCCATCTTCTTACTTTGGAAAGCTTCATGGAAATAGGACAACAAAGTCTCTATTTAATAGAATATGTCGAGTCCGCGTATTTACGCGACTCAATCCGTCTTACGCGTCTAATGGTTCAGCTTTTAACACAGAATCGGATGAAAGGCATCATGCGCTTTATCGGCCCGACCACTGCTCAAACAACAGGAGAAGAAGCCTCGTTAGAATGCGCAGGAGAAATTTAAAAGAAATATATATCTAGATTTAGGGTTTAGGGGTGTATTTTTTTCTTGCAAACCGAGCTCAAAGAGAGAAAGAAATTTTCTCATTTCATTTTTATGAAAGAACCATGAAGATGGAGAATGAAGGCCTTGAGGAAATAGCTCAGGATGTATTAAATAAAAATTCATCGATAATTTTTCTCAGTTGTTGTATACGTATAATTTTTTTATGGTTTGTTAGTGTTATTTCTTGAAATTTTTTTATTTAGTGTATATTTTCTACACTGTTTGAAGTTCTTTGCAAGAGGACTTTGCTTATTTTGAGGGATTTTTACATTTGTACTCTCTGTACTCTCATGAGAGTACATATGATTTTCTGAATATTTTTGTAGTTTATTTTGTCTGGATGGAGAGAATATGGTCATTACATTCCATTAGAAGCAATTTTGTGGTTGTTTGGTTAATCTTTATGGGAGATTTCCATTTGTTCTATACTCTCTGTACTCTCCTGAGAGTATAGAGCATTTTGGGTAATTTTTTCCACTTTGTGTGGCATGTTTGGAGGAAATATATTTACTATAATCCATCACGAACAATTTGGAGGTTGTTTGATGATTTTTTTAGTGTTATTTTGTAATGTACTCTCTATACTCTCTTGAGAGTACATACAATTTTTGCCATTTTTTCCAGTTTCTTTGGTCTGGTTGTTCAAATTATGTTTATTACATACCAGCGGAAGTAATTTTGAGGGATGTTTGGATGATTTCTGGAGGATTTCTGCAATTGTACTCTCTGTACTCTCCTGAGAGTACAAAGCATTTTGGGTTATTTTTTTCACTTTCTATGGCCTGTTTGGAGGAAATATGTTCATTACAATCTATGAGGAACAATTTGGAGGCTGTTTGGTTATTTTTTTAGTGTTATTTTTTTAGTGTTATTTTGCATCTGTAGAGTACATATGATTTTTGGTCATTTTCTCTAGTTTCTTCAAACTGGTTGTTGAGACATCTCAGTACTCAGACTGTACTTCTCAGATTCTCCTGTGGTAGAGCATTTTGGTCATTTTTTTTCTATTTCTTTTTGTTTGGAGGAAATATGTTCATTAAATACATAATTTAGAGGTTGTTTGGTTGATTTGTTAGTGTTGATCTTACTTTGTACTCATGATACATATGATTTTGGTCATGTTGTCCAATTTCTTTGGCTGGTTGTTGAGAGTACATTGTTGAAAGCAATTTGGCGTTGTTTGGATGATTTATAGGATTTTTGCATCGTACTCTGCACATTCCATTACAACACTCTTTAGTAATCATTGATATTTCTGAGGCTTCATGCATCAATTCAGACTCCATAAAATGAAAGACTCAATAGCCATTATCTCAATCTTATCTTATTGGGACATAGAGAAGCAAACTTTCTTTCTGGGTGGGCAGTGCATTCCTTTCACCCCCGATGAAGTTGTAGTAATTGTAGGGATGCCAAACAGAGGGGAGAAGGTCTTATGGAATAGAGGTAATGTGCTATCTGTGAGGTCGACTTCCAGTGAGGAACCCTTAAAGAGCATCTTGAAGGTAAAAACACAAAGCAAAAGAAGGAGCAAAAGAAGCCTTAAAGAGCACGATGAAGTTGTAGTGATAATAGGGATGCCAAATGAGTGGAAATCTTATGGCATGAGGAATGTATTTCTATAGCACTTCCAGTGAGGAAGCCCTTAAAGAGCATCTTGAAGGTAAAAAATACAAAGCAAGAGTTGCCTTACTGAGCAAGAAGACTACCCCCTCTGTACTCTCTATACTCTCTGTACTCTATGTACTCTCTATACTTTAAACTTTCTATACTCTCTGTACTCTTTGTACTCTCTGTACTCTCTGTACTCTTCTCAACTCATGGATAACTTGATATAATAATGTTTATGTTTCTATGATGATTTCTTTACTTATTTGGAGGTTGTTTGGTTAGTTTTTTAGTATTATCTTGCATCTGTACTCTCTGTACTCTCTTGAGAGTATAAATGACTTTGACTATTTTTTTTCTAGTTTCTTTGGCCTATTTGGAGGAAATTTATTCATTACATTACATGCATTTGGAGGATGTATGATTTTGCATATGTACTCTCTATATTTAGCTCATTTTTTTCACTTTCTTTGGCCTATTTGGAGGAATATATTTATTTGTGGAGCTATTTTACATGTCACATTTATGTGGAGTTGTCTGGGCAAGTGAATGCGGTCAATGAGCAGTGCGATGATGAAGTCGTGATGTCTAATGAACCAAATTTGGGGAAACTCACACCACTTCGAATGAAACGAGGTGCATGCACCTTGACTACACACATCAAACCGCTTCGATTGAAGGACCATTCTAGTTATTGACTAAACTCCAAGAAATTGAAATCAAAAAATTTTTTATGTGCAAAAGAAGTCAGAAGAAATCTGCCAGTCTAAATGTCTTAGCAAAATTCTAGAAAACTGATAGAAGGACGGCTTGTCCGGCCATGATTAGATTCTCTATCGACTTGGACAGAAACTGGATGGTTAAAAAATATATAGAAAGTCATAATCATTCATTGACAAAGCCTGCTGACCTACATCTTCTCATATCGTGCAAAGCGATGAAAAGGCTTCTGTGTTGAAGACAATGATAGAGGCCGAAATTAGAGTAACTGATGCATTCAGCTATCTAAGTGAGGAGGTTGACGGTGTAGAGAATATTGGATTCACAAAAAGAGATACTTTCAATTTTATTCAGAAAGAAAAAAGACCGAGGATTATGAATGGTGACGGTAACGCATTAATACAGTTGTTCAAGGAAAGGCAAGCAGCGGACGGGATATTTGCATGGGATGTACAAGTTGATGAGTCAGATTGCTTAGTAAGTTTTTTTTAGAGCAATGACATGTCTAGGATAGAATATGACTATTTTGGTGATGTGATAATTTTTGATACAAGTTATCGACTCAATAAATATAATCTTGTTTGTGCCCTTTGTTGGAGTGAATCATCACTTGAAAATGTTATTTGTAGTAATCTTTTATTAGAAGAGATTATTCTCATGGCTATTCCATATTTCTTTGGTTGATGAGAGACATCCTACAATAATATTCATTGATCAAGATCAGGCTATGACACGAGCTATCGAAATTATATTATCGCATACTCATCATAGGTTGTGCCAATGGCATATTTCGAAGAAAGCTCCTTCAAAGGTTCACTATTTTAATAGTAATAAGAGGGTACAAGGGATATTTTATGCATGCATGAGCAAATGTGACTCAGAGGAAGAGTTTGAAGAAGCTTGCCATAGAAGAAGACAATTTGCATGATCATCCTTGTTTAAGCTTTATAAAATTAAAAGTGGTCCCTTGCATTCAAGAGACTCATGGGCATCTTGTCAACACAACGTAATGAGTCAATGAACAACGTATGCCACGGAACCTCTAAACCAACAAGTTCACAGATTATTTCTTAGGGTTGGAAAAGGTTATGGAGACATGACGAATGAACAAAGACTTCCAATCATCGATTGTTCTTGTTAAGACAAATTATAAAACAAAGCTATATTTTATACAAAAAGTATACTATGTTTGAGGAAGAATTTTGCATGGAGTTGGAGGCATCAAGAACATGTCGATGACATCCCATGGAGTATTTGAGAAACTTAGAGAATAAAAAATCATCCAAAATATGACATTTGATGGGACTACCCTAGATGTAACTTGTACTTGTAAGAAATTTGAAATGATGGGATTACTTTATGCCCATCGAGAGTTCTTAGTCAAGAAGATGTATTCCGATAGTATCATGATGGTCTACTGAGAAGAGGATATTTACATCGATAGTGCATATAAAAAATTAAGAGATGTGAAGAATGATGGAAATGCATTATTTTCTGGAATCACGTTAGTCGATATGCATATCAAATAAGTATCAGGCCACAGGATAATAATAGAGTTGAGGACTATATGCTTCAATGCTTAAAAAAACTATACGATGATGTCGACTCTATAATAAGTGAGAATTCTCTTCCAAATTGATAGAGAAGAAGAAGTACAAATAAAAGGAAAATACATCTTGAAGGATCCAGTTAAGCAACATCCAAAGGGTGTTTTCAACGCAAGGCTTAAGGGATATTGGGAGAGATCCAAGAAAGCCAAGAGTAATTCTCTATTTTCCTCTTAATTTATAGTATTTAAAATATTGCTACTAATCTTCAAACCATCATATTTTTGTTGTTACAAAAACCAAAGTTCAAACTGATAGTGTCGCAGAACGTGTTTCGTCACCCTGCACACCTTTCTTATGCGAGTATTTTTGAGGTAATGCATAGAATAACACACATCGATGCCGTTAAAAATCATTAACGATATGATGTTCTACCTTAGGAATTCAACTCGAGCTCAACAATCAGTCAGTCGGCTGAAGGGTACACTAAGTTGATGATGAATATTATTGAAAAAATATTTCAATACATGATATCATTTAGTTATGTTCTTCGATGCAATCATTTCTTTGCGTCTCAAGATGATTTCTTTACTTAGCACACAGCCTCTCATATGGGATTAGAAGACGCCAAGGCATTAGGATGACCTTCTCATGCTCTGATCAATCATTTCTTTGTCGATGACTTTCTTCTTTTGAGCGACTTTATTAAAACATTATTATTATAAAATATCTAGAAGCTATACTCGTAGAGTAGAGAGTACATGATAGATGGTATATAACTTTGTATAATCAGGTGACAACTAAATCTCTCATATTTTACCAAAATACGATTTGATTGATGAGTCTACCTTTACAGAATGAGATTTCTATTGTAGGCATTACATAGTTTGATATATGTACTCTATAAAGTACTCTACATTTTATGAAAAAAAAAACGTGATGATAATTATATTAATACTGATGGCATTAGTTTAGTAATTATTTATAAATTTATCAATGATATTAATTTAATTCAGATGATACTTTTAGTTATTACATTATTTGAAAAATTCATCATCTTAAAATATATAATTTGCTCCACACTGTCTTCAAAATTTATATGTCTGAATAAAACATTGGTAAGCCGCATCATCGACAGTATATTTGTCTATTTTATGCACATATTTTAGTAGAAAGTAGGTTTTAAGAAGCATTATTTCGACTGGTAGAAAGTAATCATACCCACTTATATTACGTTCACATGCTAAGTAGTTCATATTACTTCTCCTGCATACTTTCGATTGAGGTATTCAATGTGAGTATAACATAAATTTTAGATAATGTAAATTTTAGCTTCACCTTTTCAGTTGATCTGAATTTAAAATATGATATAAATTAGAGTAAGAGTGTGAGAGTAGAGAGTACAAAGTGAGAGTACAAAGAGCACAGAGAGTATAGAAAGAAAGAGAGAAGAGATTACAGAGAGTATAGAGAGTATACACATGTAAAACTACACAGAAAACTCATAAAAAGGTAACCTAGAAACATCCAACTTGCTTTAAGGTTATAGTGAACAATTCCTCTTTGTCCTGCAAAGCAAAAGTGGAAATGGGAAAAAATAAGCAAATAATCTTTACTATGAGGAGAATATAAAGAGTTAAGCTACATAACACCTCAAATATTCTTATAGTCAAACTACCTACACTGAGTAGAGAGTATAGAGTACAAAAAGAAGAGGGTACAGAAGTACAGAGTCTGAGCAGAGTATGAGAGTATAGAGAGCACGATAGCATAAATAACATAGAGAGTACGCAAAACACATCTTAGTAGACCAAACAGATTCACAGATATTCTCTGCTAATCATAATTTATCAAAAATTGCCAAGGAAAATTGAAGAAAAACAGATGAAATACTGTGCACTCCCAAGAGAGTACACAGAGCACAGATGAAACATATCCCAGTAAAGCATTCCAGCATCAACCAAATTATTACAAGTGTTCTCTGCTAATAATAAAAGATCCAAACTGCCCAATAATATTGAAAAATAAATAAATGAAATACCCTGTACAATTATTTCCTACTTATCAAACTTTAAATGTATAGTTTGGCTTTTTTTTCATTCCCAAACAAAAGATAGCGTACCTCTAAAAAGTAATTCATCTTCTTAGGCCAATCTTGGGTCACCGCCAAGTGGGGATTTCTAATTGCCTCCATGTACTTGTAGACAAACATCCCGCAATAACGTTATCTTGGACTGGCAGTCCACTCACCATTTCGATTGGCCATTTTGTGGGATCGCTCATAAAAGATTGATCAACATCTTCAATAAGTAATTTGATCTGAATAGCAAGAATAGATAATGGGGGGGTAAAAAAACTTTATGAAACCAAATTGAAAATAACTCTTACAATCTCTAAAGAATGACCTTATGGGTTGGTTTTGGTAATGAGTCATAAAATACAGGCCCCTAGCTTAATATGCCCAACAAGAGTGTCCATTATATAATTGAAAGTAAGAGTAGCACCTTGACACATGTCAATGACATGGATGAACATTTTGCTTTCCTTGTGTAGGCCATATTTTGCATAGCTCAAGAAAAGAAGAGAACGCTTATAAATTATAGTTTTCATCTATAAATAATGATTGAATAATACTGCATATCGTAGGTAACTTACCTAGTGCAAGCATGAGATGTACAAATAGGGGACATATGACCCCGACATAGTACCTCACCAATAAGAAGGTGAATCACGTGCATCGAGAGATATTGATGTCAACACTCATCGACCGCCTCGCAATAATAATATTCTCATGAATACTATCACCCGCAAGTGATAAATATTTTAAAGTGAGCTTAATTAAATGAATAGTTATTTTATGTATGAAGGAGTATTGAAGATTGACTTACTTGTCCTCGAATCGAGTATGATGTGTCAATAAGATGGAGCATCGCCAGGAATAACTGGATTAGAACTCAACAAAATGATGTGCCTCCTCTGCAACAAATTACGATGAAAGTTAGTGATGAAGAGCTAGATACTATGAATTAAGGATCGATACCGAGATGATTCATACCTCGACCGATGCTCCTCCACCACAATGATATAGCAGGTCATCGACCTTTATTGGCTCATCTTTGCAACCTACAAAAAATTTAGTATATTTCTATTATCTCAAATTTAAAAGAAAGTAACTTAATATCTCTACCGCCTTCTCATCTTGAGTGGAGGCCACCACATCACTTATTCTTGCTCGTGACTTCCTATAAGTGTGTGTGAGAAACTAGCCTTTTCTCTTCCTTATCGCCGAAGCTTTCACCACGCCAATGTCACGATTAAAGGCTTGAGCATCTTTATGTGCATTGGAGGCCTCCCTTTCCCATGGTGGACTCGGGGCTTCCCAGTGAGGCTACCTGGCTTCCCAAGTGGAAGTATCCACAGCAGCTGAAGTTTCATGAGACTCCCTCATAGCTCCACAGAGAAGCTCCTCCGGTAGCCTCCATAGTGCCCCCTGATCGCCTCCTCAAGAGTTACCCCATGGTGATCTCCATGAGCTTCCCCACAAGAGGGATGGTAGGATCCCGCCAAGAATCTCCTCGATAGCGAACCCCAAATCAATCCCATCATTCTCTCTCTACATTTTTCTTGAAAAGAAGATATATATCTTTCAAGTCCCTAAAATCGAGTATCCTCTCCACCGCAAAGCCTTCAGGGGGGTAGTAGCAGAGGGCGATACACGGATGGGAGAATATCGAGGAGACATATGGAGATTCAATAAATGAACTCTGGACTTAGAATGATTCTATCTGCTCAACATGTATTGCATGTTGAGAAAATGATTCAAGGAGCTAGGTCTCCTCTTCTGATATATCCTCGAATGAAAGGCAAACCTATGTTAAACAGATAAGAAAATGTGATGACTATAATATAAATAAATATATAATTATATTAACTAAGTGATATTATTATATGTCACCTGGTGTCCTCCTAAACCAGTGAAGGCTTCATCTGGAAATTTTATTTTTGGCCATCATAGCATAATGGCTTTTGCAAATGGAGATACCTCATGATGCTTATGTGCAAGATCTACAATTAATATTTATGTAAGTTAACTTCAATGCATCAAATAATACATAACCGAAGATATAAAACATACGATAAGAAGAGTGACAAATCCACTCATGTACCCGGGTGTCCTCTGGGTATGAATCTTTCATGTAATACCATCAAATTGTGAAACTAGGAAAGCCTAGATGGCCTTTGCCCAATTGTATTCAGCAAATTTATCTATGTCATCGGCGTAGGCAATTAATTCCGATGCCACCCTATAGTTGTGATATACAAAAAAAAGATTTGACAACAGAAAATATATGTACAACTGTACAAACTGTTCCACAGGCAACGAGTTATCCGCTTGCTCAAGCATAGTCTTATAGTCTACTGAACAGAACTACGACAGCAGGGATTTCTGCCATAAGACCTTCTCCCCTTTGTTTGGCATCCCTATAATTATTGTAACTTCTTCGGGGGTGAAAAGAATGCACCACCAAAAGAAAGCTTGCTCTATCTCCAGAAGAGATTGAGGTAATGGATATTGAGTCTTGCTGAATTTTGTGGAGTCTAATGAATTGATGCAGATGAAACCTCTTTAAAATGTCAATGACTTCATCAGTAAATTATGCTGCAATATTATCAAATACCGTTCTAACGGTGGTAGGCCTGCATCTCGAAGTTATCCTTTTCCCAGACATGGTAAACTTCAAAATGAAAAGTCAATTAATGAAAGCACAGATGCAAATCAACCATAAAAAATAACCAATCAGCCTCCAAATTATTCCTAATTGATTTATAATGAACATAATCCTCCAGGCCAAAGAAACTGGAAAAAAATATCCACAAAATTATCTGTACTATCAAGAAAGTACAGAGAGTATATATGCAAAATGACACTAAAAAACTAACCAAACAGTATCCAAATTATCCCTGATGGATTGTAATGAATATATTTCTTCCAAATAGGCCAAAGAAACAGAAAAAAAATGACCTAAATTCTCTGTACTCTCATGAGAGTACAGAGTACAGATGTAAAAATCCCCCATAAACCATCCAAACATTCCTCCAAATTACTTCCAATGTAATGTAATGAACATAATCCTCCAACCAGGCCAAAGAAACTGGAAAAAAATATCCATAAAATTGTCTGTACTCTTAAGAGAGTATAAATGCAAAATAACACTAAAAAACTAACCAAACAGCCTCCAAATTATCCCTGATGGATTGTAATGAACATATTTCCTCCAAATAGGCCAAAGAAAGGAAAAAAAAAATGCTCAGACTCTCATGAGAGTACAGAGAAGATACAAAAATCTCTAAACCATCCAAACATCACTCCAAATTCTTCCAATGTAATGTAATGAACATAATCCTAACCAAAGCTAAAAAAAAAAAAAAATGTCCAAAATTGTCGTACTCTCAAGAGAGTACAGAGAATACAGATGCAAAATAACACTTAAAAACTAACCAAACAGCCTCCAAATTATCCCTGATGGATTATAATGAATATATTTCCTCCAAACATGCCAAAAAATAGGAAAAAAATGACCAAAATGCTATATACTCTCATGAGAGTACAGACAGTACAGATGTAAAAATCCCCTGGAAACCATCCAAACATCCCTCCAAATTGCTTCAAATGTAATGTAATGAACATAATCCTCCAACCAGGCCAAAGAAACTGGAAAAAAATGTCCACAAAATCGTCTATATTCTCAAGAGAGTATATAGAGTATAGATACAAAATAACACTAAAAACTAACCAAAGAGCCTCCAAATTATCCCTAATGTATTATAATGAACATATTTTCTCCAAACAGGCCAAAAAAATAAGAAAAAAATGACCAAAATACTTTGTACTCTCATGAGAGTACAAAGAGTATAGATCCAAAAGTCTGCCAGAAACCATCCAAATATCCCTCCAAATTACCTCCAATGTAATGTAATGAACATAATCCTCCAACCAGGCCAAAGAAACTAAAAAAAATGTCCACAAAATTATCTGTACTCTTAAGAGAGTACAGAGAGTATGGATGTAAAATAACACTAAAAAACCAACCAAATAGCCTCCAAATTGTCCCTGATGGATTGTAATGAACATATTTCCTTCAAACAGGCTAAAGAAACAGGAAAAAAATGACCAAAATGCTATGTACTCTCATGAGAGTACAAAGAGTACAGATGCAAAAATCTTCTAGAAACCATCCAAACATCCCTCCAAATTGCTTCCAATGTAATGTAATGAACATAATCCTCCAACCAAGCTAAATAAACTAAAAAAAAGTGTCCACAAAATTGGCTGTACTCTCAAGAGAGTATAGAGAGTACATATGCAAAATAGCACTAAAAAACTAACCAAACAGCCTCCAAATTGTCCGTGATGGATTGTAATGAACATATTTCCTCCAAACATGCCAAAGAAACAGGAAAAAGATAACCAAAATGCTCTGTACTCTCATGAGAGTATAAAGAGTACAGATACAAAAATCTCTCAGAAACCATCTAAACATCCCTCCAAATTACTTCCAATGTAATGTAATGAACATAATCCTCCAACCAGGCCAAAGAAACTGGAAAAAAATGTTCACAAAATCATCTATACTCTCAAGAGAGTACAAAGAGTACAGATGCAAAATAATACTAAAAAATCAACCAAATAACCTCCAAAATATCCCTGATGGATTGTAATGAACATATTTCCTCCAAACAGGACAGAGAAACAGAAAAAAAATGACCAAAATGCTTTGTACTCTCATGAGAGTACATAGAGTAAAAATGCAAAAGTCTCCCAGAAACCATCAAAACATCCCTCCAAATTGCTTCTAATGTAATGTAATGAACATAATCCTCCAACCAGGCCAAAGAAACTGGAAAAAAATATTCACAAATTTATCTATACTCTCTTGAGAGTACAGAGAGTACAGATGCAAAATAACACTAAAAAATCAATCAAACAGCCTCCAAATTATCCCTGATGGATTGTAATGAATATATTTCCTCTAAACAAGCCAAAGAAATAGGAAAAAAATGACCAAAATGCTCTGCACTCTCGAGAGTACAGAGTACTGCAATTTAAACCATCCAAACATCCCTCCAAATTGCTTCCAATGTAATGTAATGAACATAATCCTTCAACCAGGCCAAAGAAACTGGAAAAAAATGTCCACAAATTTGTCTGTACTCTCAAGAGAGTACAGAGAGTACATATATAAAATAACACTAAAAAATTAACCAAACAACCTCCAAATTGTTCCTGATGGATTGCAATGAACATATTTCCTCCAAACAGGCCAAAGAAACAGGAAAAAAATGACCAAAATATTTTATACTTTCATGAGAGTACAGAGAGTACGATACAAAAATCAGGCCACAAAATTTTAATTCCATCGACTGAACATACTATCATCCCTAATCAGGCCATAGAATTCATCTTGAAACATGACCAAACATCCTACCATGTGATATACTAAACATTTTACAAGGCTAGTCAGTTCAAAAATTTAAAAATAACGGCATGTACCATCTTAATAGTACAAAGAGTACACATGCAAAACATCTCCAAAAACTATTAAAATACATCCCGTTCATTTAAAGAACTCAAATGTTCTAAAATGTTCACATACTGGATGGTGAGAAGAATAGAGAAAACCTAAATTCATTAAAGTTCGGGAACACAGGTGTAAATACCTCATGTAGTCACATATAATACCTCAATATAAGTTATTTGCAAGATTTGATAAATCAGGCCTAAGTTCGATCGAGAGTGGAGCTGAAGCGGAGAAAGCCCTAAACGTCCATATGGGAGGAATGTCGAACGACGCTCGTCTCATTTTTCTTCTCCGCTATTGAACTGAGCTGGTCGCAGATAAACGCGGATCACCGTCGTCCAAGCAGCCAGGTGAGCATCTTGGCTTATTCGGTTTGGATTTTGGTCCAACTGAATAAACCAAACCGTTATTTTGAAAAAACTGAACCGACCAAAGTAGCACAAAAAACCATATAAATCGAACCAAATAAATTGAATTAGAGTTCGATTTATTTGGTTCGGTTTTTCTTAAACTGAATTATAGAGACAGATTAAAAAAAAGAATTTTAAAGTTAACAAACAAATAATAGAGAAATTTTATTAACTAAAGTTACTAAACTACATGTATACATATTGATACAATATAATGTACAATGTAAATAGTTTTTCATATTGATACAATTTATGAATTAATGTACAAATAAAAATTATAAACAATTAACAAAGAAAGAGAAAAAATAGTACAACATAATTCAATTGTATTAAGCCAAATCAAATGTCCACTTTCTGTTGTTCATGTAAAATAATATCTTCATCTCCTCTTCCTCGATAATGTTCTTCAAGCATTCATAGACCCTCTATCTGATAAGAATTCATGAAAAGAATAATTTTAAGCAATTAGTGTTCACTGCTCAAAATGAGCAAAGGCCTTCATGAACCAGATAAGAAACAAGACGCAAGTGCTGCGTAAGTCGTGGACTGGGTTGGTGGTCTTGGCTAACAAGTAGCCCAAAGGCTTCCAGAACCTGTATTAGCAGAAAAAGAAACAACTGGCCAGCAGCCAGCCAAGAGCCAACAGCCACAAAATTTAAATAAAAACTATAGCAGATCAATCACAAACACCCAGCCACCCATAAAATAAGAAGATACAGTCGCAAGGTCAGTGATAGAGCCACCACCAAGAGTTGCATACAACAAAGGAAAAGAAGAATTGAAAAAGACAACTTAGACAAACCAATTCAGCAATTCCAAACTCCAAAGCATAAGAACAGCCAAACAAACTATACAAACATAACAACAAACAAAATAACCAACAAATTTCATAGCAAACTAATCAAAAACACCGACACCACCGAAGATACAAACATAGCATGCGCCAGAGCAACTCAAAGTTCGATAGCCACAACCAAATAAGGACAAGAAGACAACACAACATCACAAGGCCGATGAAAGAGCCACTCCATAAAGAAAAGAATGCAAAGATGGAACCGAAGGAAGATTTGTAAAGTCTAAAAAAGGCAATTCCAAAGCACCAACAAATAATAAAAATATACACAACAACTTAACATTCACTAAATCAATCACAAACACCCAGCCACCTGAAAGAATCAGATACAACAAGGCAGGTGAAAGAGCCACTCAGCCACCACCAGCAAGGCAACAATGCAGTTATGTAGCAAGGAATTGAATTATTGAAGTAAGATTTGTACAAGTTTAAAAGACAAGGCAATTCCAAAGCACCAACAATAGCTAATAAAAATATACACTAGAATAATAAGCCAACATCCACAGGATCCACTAAACCAATCACAAACACCCACCGAAAAGAATCGATACTTACTTGAAAGAGCCACTCCCACCAGCAGCAAGAATGCAACAAGGAAGGGAAGATTTGTAAAAGTCTAAAAGACAAGGCAATTCCAAAGCACCAACAATCTAATAAAAATATACACGTAGCCAACATCCACTAAACCAATCACAAACACCCAAAGAATCGAACAAGAAGGGTGAAAGAGCCACTCACCACCAAGGCAAAGAATGTATCAAGGAACTGAATTACTGAAGTAAGATTTGTACAAGTTTAAAAGACAAGGCAATTCCAAAGCACAAATAATAGCTAATAAAAATATACTTACAATAAGGCCGGTGAAAGAGCCACTCAGCCACCACCAGCAAGTCAGCAAGCCAACATTAAAATAGGTAGAGAAAAGGATACCATCAACTTAATCAAGAAAAGGATTACAAATATGAAATATTTAGTGTCATCCAACATCTTGTTCTCAAAAGTCTACAAGAATAAATAATATATACTTACGTATATTTGTAATTTGGATTTTGGGGCTCAAGCTCAGCTATAAAAATATCTTTTATTATCAAGATTCAAGTGTAATATCTGAAAATATGATATATATACATACTGGCATCAATAATTTTGAGAAATTGCTCTAAGCCTTTAAGACTTAAGAGGGCAATAAAAAAAGTCACCGCATGTATATATTGATCATTTCATCATTGCTATCATTGCCCCTAAACCCTAAAAAAAGCCTATTTGTATTGAAAACCTTAAGATAAAACTAACAGCTAAACCAAAATTACAATCCAACAGCAATATATAAGAAATGTAAGCAAAAAAATAGCAAAACATAAGATAAATTGAAAGAAAGACCATTAGACCAATGAAAATTTGAAATCTAAAAGTCTCTAAGACTATATCCCATATTGGAATCAGCATTCCGCAATCCTCATCATAACCCAAGTTTGTGTTTCACTTGTTAATTTTGCTAAATCAGAAAACAAATAAATAATTAATTATTAATTTATTCTAAATTTCTAATTACGATTAAAAAAATAAATCATTGTAAATTTCAAAGATAAACAATACCTTCATCAAACTTATCAATGTCATTAATATTTTCTTCCACATTTTGGATTTGATCCATTTTGCTCGCATCCAATCCTGTGCACATATTAGAGCTTGTGCAATCTTTGAGGATAATGAACTTCTAAATGCATCAAGAATACAACCACCTGTACTAAAAACTGATTCTAAGGCAATAGTTGAAATTGGAACAGCTAAAACATCACGAGCCATGTATGAGAGAATAGGAAATCTTGGTACATTAACCTTCCACCAATTTAAAATATAAACCGACGTCATCACTTGCATTCCTCACAAATACTTATCTAGATCGATTTGTTATCTACATCATCCTTCCCAAAATTGGATTTTTTGAATTTCTATCATTGAATATCTTCCCGTAAGATTGTTGTAAAACACTAGACCCTTCAGAAAAATTTTATTTCTCATGGAGACCACTTCCTATTTGGCTTTCACTAAGAACTTTTATTTTGTAATCATGAAACATATCATAGCATGATGACCTAATAAGTTGTGATAGAGCAATGCCATCAGGTCCTTCATACATATCCATAACAGCAAACTCTACATAACGAAGCTTGAAGCGGGGATCTATAACAACAGCAAGATATATATTCAAATTCATTTTTTCTATGGCACCCCAATATTTAGCAAATTTTGTCATCATTTTGGAAGCCATACTTCTCACATTTGGATCACCATCCATTTGCCAATTTTAGACAAAGAACTTCGCAATTTCAAAAAAAAGTATTTGATGTCACATAAAAAAAGAACCGAAATTCTTAAAGTGAGTTCATAAAATTTTTCCAAGAAAGGGAGCAATCTTCTAACATTATTCCAATCATCATCACTTAAAACACCATTTACAAAATGACTTTCATCATCATCCTTCTCTAGTCGATTTAAATTGAGTATCAATCTCCTCATACCTTTCAAAAGCTCTCTCCAACTTAACTGGTGCACTTAACATTTAAAATGTGGAATTCCATCTCATAGGAACATCTAAGCATAATATGCTTTTAGTTTTTATTTTTTCAATTTCAATGCATTCTTTAAATTTTTGTAACCTTGCGGTGATCGAATAATATATCTTACCGCTCTTGAACATGACGCATTTAGATATCTCTTTCACCCATCTTGCACAATTAAGTTAACAATGTAGCTATGCATCTCATATGAAGAAGCATCATCTAGAATACTACCTCCCCAAATTTTTTTTGTAGGTGCGATGATGCCATTATTAGAACTTGCATTATCACCACGGAAAATTGCTTCAATCCCCAATCTACACACTTCTCAACTTGTTGACCCGAATTCTCCCATGTGACTATAGATTGGACAAAAGTTTATAAGTATTTTATTGAGTTTCCAATCATCATCAATAAAATGTGCAGATAATATATTAATTCGTGAATTGATGTCCAAGTATCGAGTAAGACAAACTCTGGCAAGACTTTTGAATAGATTTTTTAAAATTGCTCTCTCATCCTGATAAAATTTAAAGCAATCATGTGTCAATGTCCACCGTGAAGGTATTTGAAACATTGGACAATACTGAGACATAAAATGTTTAAACCCTCAACCTTCTACATGCTTGAAAGGTAATTCATTTGCAATAACCATCATTGCTAAATCTTTCCTTACATTTTCTTGGTCAAATCTCCATGCCTTAAGACAATGCTCCTCACCTTTACCACTAAATTGAAATGCAAGTTTAGTTTGATTTGGTTCATTTTAAGAGGATTCTTCCGACACAAAGAAAGATGTGCCTTAAGTTTGAAGTGTCATTAATCTTTGGATCATTGTGATATGATTTCAATAATTACACTTACTCATTTTTTTTTCTCCTTCCTCATTAGTATACCTCACAAAGTGATCCCAAACTTGTGATCTAGTCTAGGAGCTTTTCTTTTTTCTTTGAAATTGGTGGTTTCTCATCACTGACACTAGCATCTCCCGTAAGTTGAACTTCAATAATCTCTCATAGCTCTAGAGGAACTAATAGTGTTTGAACTATCTAACTTACGACATGTTTCTACTAGAATCTAAAAAATTAAATAAATTAAAAGAATGAAAAAGCATGCTTTAATAAATTACATCAACAAAACTTACTTCAATTAAAGAACGCTTGGATACTACAATATTAAGAAGAAAAAAAGACATGAATCATATAATTGAACAATGTTAATTCATGTGAATCATGTTAACAAATTGTAATGCTCAATCAACTCCATCATCCATCTAGCAATGTATCCCAAATATTATAATATAATGTCACATTTCTCAACATTACCGTTCAATATTGTTTTTATTAAATCCATTTCAATAAATCAAATTGTATTACTTGCATAGTTGCATTTAAAAAACACTAAGATAAAAAAAAATATCATAAGGCTTACATTATTTTTCCAAGACATGCATCTACATACTACATGCCATATTAAAATGAAGCATAAAAAACCATTATCCTCGAGAATAGATAAATGATAGTTCAAATCATATGTTATACTATAATGCCGAGCAAGAATGATAAAGACTAAAGGGCATGTAATTCCATGCAAGACTTAGCTTAGCATGTTCATATTTCATACTGGTAGTAGGCACTAGGCGTAACCGCAGACAAACACAAACCCAACACCCAAAAGAGGTAAAAAAGAGTAAAAGGCCTAAAATGATTCTTAACCAAGAACTACCTAACTACAATGAGAACAATTGAATATCAAAGATAAGCCGCAACATAACAAAGGCCGTGGCATGGGTTAGATAAAAGGCTTAAAAGCAATGATAAGCCAAGATAAAGATGGCATAACATAAGTGCATAACAGAGAACAATTGAATATCAGCTAATCAACATATGCGAGTAACCACTAACCAACAATAACTTGAAGCTGCATAACATAATATCAACAACATGTCAATAACTTGAAGCTATTTTTTTCTTTATCAATAAGAAAAAAAAAAGAAATTAAACTTCTTCCAAAGGGCTCTTCCACTTCCAAGATGTAGGCCGGAACCAACATGATGATAGCATAAAGCCCTAAACCATCAACAACCAATAAAGTCCACACGGACGATAATCACAATTCACACAGCTCACAATAAACCAAATAATAAACCAAACCAATCGAGCCACCCAGAATCAAACCATCAACAAAATTTCAACAAAGGAAGGAGAGAGAGAGAGAGAGAGAGAGAGAGAGAGAGAGAGAGAGAGAGAGGAGTTGAGATAATGTGATTTAGTTCTTACATTGGTTACCTCTCAAAGAATCAAAGAGACTTAAATTCAAATCGATGTGAAGAGTGAACTCAGGTCAGAATGAAGCTATCTATCCGATCCGCTAGGAAAAAAAATAAAAAAAGGAAGGAGAAATGGCAAATAGGAAAGTGGCGAAAGCCCAAAAGATCGAGATGAATCGGAAGGCAATGGAATGCCGCCAATGTCTTATGCCCTAGTCGAGACTGAGACTCTCCATCCTCAAGTGTATGGCACGCATCCATCAGGAGTCGAGGAATGAAAAGCAACACTAACTCAAGCATCTCTAAATCGACTATTCACTGCGACTCAACTCAAGCGTCCACTCCCACTAAGACAGAGGCAAAATTTAGTAGGCTCGTCAAGTCAAGCCTATAACCGAAATAATCGGTTTTACCGTAAAACTGAAATTTATTAACTTAAAATCGAACAAAAAACCATAAAGCCGCATTAACTCATAATTTCAACCAAAAACCAAATAATGAATATAAAAATCGAACCAAACCGACCAATTAACATCGGTTCGGTTCAGATTTTCGGTTTGAACCGTCTAATGCACACCCCTAGTTACAGCGTCGTTAAACGCTAAAACGGGAAAAAAAATCACTGGACACACCTGCGATTGAGTCCGCATGTAAGCTACCGACGTAATATTTTCTCCTATTTTATAGAGTAGGAGAGGCTTTAGGCTTCATTTGATTTAGCTTTTTACTGTGCCACATTTTTAAAAACATTGTTAATATATTTTTAAATGTGTTTGAATTTTTTGGACTTTCTAGAAAACTAATCTCCTAAAATTAGATTTGACACTTATTTGACATAATAACTTATATGTCGACTGCATCCAATTAAAATAATATTAAAAAATTAAAAAGACACGTGTGTTGGAACTCGTGTCCTAAATAATGAATTAAAATTATATAAAAAATATTTTAAATATAATTTATTATATTTTAAATTATTGTAGAGATTTTTAAAATTTTGGAGAATGATATTTGAGCAAAAAAGAGAAAATAATAAGATATATTTATTATAAATAATTAAAATTATTAAAAATTATAATTAAATTTATAAATTTTACAGCAAAATAAATTACTTAAATATTACTTAAATATATATATATATATATATATATATATATAAAACTAATTAATTTAATTTTTTAATTAAATAACTTTATTATTATTATTATTATTATTATTATTATTTTATCTATTTAATTATATATATTATTTTTAATTATTATTATAATAATATATTCAATGCATGTCCATGTTCCTTATTTTTAAAAATAGAAGTATCACGTAGGGTCGGAGCCATAAAAATTTTTCAGTGGGGGCATAAAATAATAAATTTCAATAATATCTTTAATCTTTTAATTCGAGATTGAGATTGATATAAGTAATTTTAATTTTTTTTAATTTTAATATAAATAAAGAAATGTGATGATAGAAACTTATAAAATTATTACATTACGTGAAATTTTGCACTCCAAATTTTTAGATATTATAGTTGTTGTATAATATCAACACAATTAAATTTTTTATTATTTAATTAAAAAATTCTTTATAGGATTATACAAGTGGTTTTTTATAACTATTAAATACAAATTATGACAATAAATCTAATTAAATAAAAAATTATGTAATCAATTAAAATTATAAACAATATTAATTTAATTAACTTAAATCTTTTTTTATTAATTAATAATATAATGGAACCCTCTTGATTGGCTTTTAAAAAAAAGTTTGTATTTATGCTTATTCACGAAACTCTTATTTTCTCCTGCCTAATGCTATTCCTACCTAAAATTAGAGGTGAGAAATCACAAAGTTAATCACCTTCCCTCCCAACCTTCTTCACATGCTTAAGTTTATTTTCTGAAGATAGTAAATCCACCTAAATGGATTTACTAAATCAAAGCTTCAAGGCAAAATAGAGGATTAGAGGAGAAACAAAACTTATTTTAGCATCATTTAGAGGCTGCTTGTACATGGATTTAACTCAAGTGATTTAGTAAATTTAGTAAATGATTTAATAAATCTTGTGAAAGTTAAATCTAGAAAATAATTTGGTATGATGATAGTTAAACCCAATTAAATCTCATACTACTATTTAATTATTTATATGAGGATTTAAATTAATTATTTTATTTAATATTTAAATAATGAATATTTAGAGATTATTTTTATTGTATTTTTATCACAAAATAAAATTTAAAAACTAATTAAATAATTAAGTCAAGAAGATGTACAAGTAATTAAGAATATAATAGTAATGTAGATGAAAATATTAATTGAAATTATAAATATTCAAATTATAGTTATAAATGCACAACAAAAAGAATAAGCAAATGATAGCGATTAATATATGATTCTTAAATATTATTTAAATAATCAATAAAATATATAATTTGTCTATGTTAAGATTATAATCTAGGATATTTAATAAGTGAATTAAATAATAATTTATATTTAATTTATTTATATAAAATAATAATCAGAATTAAATTAATTATAACATGCTTATCATAATATAATATATCAATTAATTACAAATCTATTAATCAATCATAAAGTTGTAAGTTTATATTAATTACATTTAGGTCTATTAAATTATAATTAATCTAAGATGATATATTAATTAAATATTATATAAATAATTTAAAATTAATTAAAGTTAAATCAAAATAAAAAATAATTAAAAGAAGAAATTGACAGCTTCAGTTGCGTCCAAAAGAAAAGGTAGGCATCAAAAAAAGTAATTCATGTATTTCTTCTCAGTCACCCTCCTTCGCATTCTTCTGCTAAATCCAATAAAATCAGCTACCAACAGGATTTAGTAAATTGATTTTGCTTGCGTTTTAACTGGATTAAAAAAAAAACAACTAATTTAACTTGTCAAAATACCCTTTGGCTGGATTTAAGTTAAATTAAATCTAACAGAATTACTTGCTTTTCTACAAACTCAGTGGGTTACCTGCACTCTCATAGACCATGGTATCAATGTGATCCCATATCTGTCTATACATCATAGTTAGAACGCAATTTCTTTTTTAAAATGATATTTATATATATCATTTTAAAATTACTTTTTTTAAAATTATTTTAAAACAAAATTTTTCAAAACTAAAAGCTTAGTCAAATCGAGCCCTTAGTTTTCCTTCACGCGTTTTAAAGTGTATTCTTAAAATATTTCATAATTTTGACACATGTAATTAAAAAAAATAAAAAAAGAACATTTATATTTAAATTTGGGGATTTATACATAAATGTCAAACTCCATTATATCTAACACCTAAATTTCAATTTTTATACAACACTATGACACCTGTCAGTCAAGAGATAACTTTCCAACAATCAATTCTGTTATAGGAAGATGTGAGTCCCAGAGCTTTCTTTCTAGACTGGTTGTTGCAAACTTACATTAAGTTGATCTGAATACGACCACTTAGAGTACACCACTTTGGCAGATAGCCCCCCAGCTTTCTCGATAATAACCTATTGGATATATGATTACCACGCCATCTTCTAGGTGTTTGACTAAGCCCTTTAGCGGTATTTACTTATATAATAATTTTTTATGCTTTAAAAGTATATTTTGCTTTCAAAAAAATAATGATAATAACATTAAAAGTGATATTAAAATTTTAATTGTTACGTATAAAAATTATAATTTAGAAGTTAGATTTATATATAAATATAGAAAATTTTATAATAAAATTGTCCTCCTGAAAATGATATTATTATTATCTTTACTAATTTAAAGGTTAAGCGACATAATAATTTTAAAATTGAAATATATTTTTCTCTTCATCGTATGAAGTTAATTTTTCCTTTAAATATAAAAGATAATAATGCTAGTCTAATTGAGAAAGAAAGACAAAATTGATAATAAAAAAAAATATCTTATAGCTAATAATTCAAATTAAACCTTATGAATATATAGAATTAAATGTAATTAAAGACAGATTTTTTGTATTTCTATTAAGTCATTATTTTTTGTATTCCTAATTCCCTAAATACTATTTTCCACTTATAGCTTCACTTAAAATAAATTTCTTTTTAGGTTTTAGTAGTGAATTTGCTTCTCTATAATAATTATTGTATTTTTCAATAAAACTACAGTGAATGATAACAATATTAATAAAAGCATGGATATTATTATTCATTTTTTTCTTTTGCATTTATATCCTCAAATATTATGACAAGTAATTTATGCTAATTATTATTTTCAATATTTAGATAAATAAATAAAAAGGAGGAGCATTTACATAGATAACACATAGTTCTTAAATATTTATATATCCAACACCCAAATTTTAATATTTATAAAATTAACATCTAAATCTTTAATATTACATTAAAAAAACCATCATTAACTTTTTAAAAAGAAATACATCTTTTTCTACATAAAAAATATTATATTTATAAATATTAAATTTTAAATATTAGATATAAAAACTACATTATGGTATGTATGTAAAAATCCCTAATAAAAAAATCACATTACAATATTAATATAAGAATGGTTGGGAGAGGACCAAAATGGACAACAGTGAGCATTTTGTTGAACATTTATTGGCAGATGCATGTTAATATTAATATTCAAGTGAAAACTTGACCGTTGAAAACAATTTTTTTTTTTAAACAAAAAGAGAGAAAATAACAGTGACTTGCATTGACTTGGGATGATGAAATTAGTTTCTGGACATACAAGTCTCTTTTGAATAAGGGGTATTGGTTTAATCTTTTTGTTTGGTTACGACAGTCATTATACATCAAGCCCATTTGCTTGGTCAAAGACTCAAAATCACTTTTATTTAAGGGCATTTTTAAACAGCACACAATATTTATATATTTATATATTTATATATCTAATAATTAAATTTTAATATTTACATAAATTTATACTCTAATATTTGATATCACATAAAAAAAACTCTCATTAACTTTTTTTTATATAAAAAATATTATATTTGAGAATATCAAACTTTAAATATTAGATATATAAATGCATACAAATTATATGCTAGATGTATAAATCACAATATATTACAATAATATATATATACATATATATATATATATATTCTTTCTGAGGAAATATGATAGTTTTCATGTTATTTTTATAATTTAGCATCTATGATTTGTCTTTCATGGCCTATCAAATTAAAATACATGTATATATAAATAAATTACTTTTCTTATTATCTTATAAAAACACTCTTTTTAAAATATGAACAATAAATAAAAAATATATTTAAATTTATGTATTAAAATAAAAAAAATTATAAATCAAAATCATTGAAGATAAATAATATTTAAAAGATTATTATGTGTATTAAAAATGAACTCAATCTACGTGCATCAAGTGCATATGCATTTTCACAAAAGTAATTAAAAAAAAAAAGCTTTTCAAACTCAGTTTTCATCTATTATTATCTGCAACATTTGGATACCTCAGAAATAATAATAAAAAAATTATAATTTGAAAGAAGCATTTTGTTTAATATTCGTTGGATTTAGGGTTCACAATAAACGATAAAACTCCAATAATTGAATCAACATTTGTAACACATAAAGAGCGGCAATAGATTTAAAGATATTTTGACACCTTTGATGAAATTTTTGTACATGAAAAGCTTATAGTCTTTATCTTATTGCTATATATGTGCTCAAAATTTATCATTTCTCTTGAAAGAAGTGGTTTAATTATTATCGAAATTTTCGGAGGAGATGAGATGATATAAGAGACTACAGATTTTATTTTATGAGGACTAGATATGATTCTAAGTTTTCTATAAGCGCAATCATCTATAGTTCATTAGGCCTCTCAATTCTGTGAGAGAACTTTCGATTAAAGCGGTTGTTAGTCACTTATCGAAACGTAAAAGATGGAGTTTCAGAATTTAAATTTATGAAATTTATTATATTTAACTTAAAGCGGATGGTTGGGGAAATGATGATGCGCCCGATCTATATCCCATGTGGCCATCCCGTTATCATATCCTACCTACTTAGTCGAGGTAGACACCCAACGAAAGGATCCTTACCATCAGGGTTGCGCCGCCCAAGTAATCCATATGGGAATGTTTGTCAAGGAGACAAGCTTGTACCTAGAGAGAGTTTTTGTCATATCATACCCTATAATTCACATCTCAAGTATAAATTATTTGAGAGAGCTACAAATCGTAGATAATAGATTATTTCACCACCCGATCAAGGACTCATAACCATTATAGGAGCATGACCAAACCACAAGATAGATCACATTTTCTAACAGAGATTTATTCACATAGTAAAATACTTGATTTGACATTGATTTTGTGAGTATTTTCTTAATTTATCACCTTTAACAAATACAAAGGTGGATTGAATTAGATTTTGCTTTAAGTTTTAAAGATTGAATTTCATTTAATCATTAATAGCTTGATATGTTAGATTTTGTATTTGAATTGATACTTAATTTGAGTTAATTTGATTTGAAATTGCAATCATATTTTTTATATCTCCATTGAAATCTCCATTCAACACGCCATCATCTATGTATTATTTTGATCATTTAATTTATTTTTATCTTGTCGATTATATTAATTTAATTATGAGGATCATATCTACAATCATACAAAATTCCGATATTTTAATAAGTTGAAATTCTTATAATATTATTATTGAATTTTTAAGTTTTGTTAACCCAGACTCAATCTTATGACCAAACTAGGAATTAACCCACGCAGCATCCTCAGACACTAAATTTAAACATTCAAAGAAAATGCCTATTCGTGTTTAATAATTTAGATAAATTTATATTTAAATTATGAGATTAATTTTGTATTTTTATTTAATCTCAACTTAGTCTATGCCCTTTCTACATTAAAATTTGCACTTTAAAACTCTATGTCCAAGCACATGATATTTTAGCTTAGATAATTTTATCTAATTAATAAAATCCATGATTTTAAAAATTATAATTAGAATGAGAATTTTCTAATTTTTTGAATGAAGCTTCATAACTGGTAGAATTTAATTTAGTACCGTCAGCTAGATGAAGAATTGTAGATTGATGCAAAAAAGACGTTTTAGACTTATATTGCAATTTGGAATAGCATATCACGATTCATATTTGCTTCTTTAGTATTTGAGCTTGAGATATTCATATCTATTTCTTATGCCTATTAATAAGCTTTCAAATTTATCGCATACTTCTAATGAATTCTTTGACTTCTCTCAACTATATTGAAATGAATTGTGAGAAAGTATATTATTCACTAGAGAATTTGATGCACTCAATAATGAGTCATTGAAGCTATTGTAAGCATCTGTATAGTTCAGTCATGGATTCAACTAGGTTTATTCTAATTCACTCAATGTATGATATGACTCAACCATTTATTAGGAAGCAACACTTATGATTTGTGCTAGTTGATGAACCACTTAATCAACCTCTTTAATTTGTGAATGCACATTTAAGCTTCTTATAAACTTCAAATAGCTAAACTATGTACTCATATAAAACCTCTTTTTTATTTATCTCAAAGTGAATCTTAAAGTAATCACAATGATCAGCGATGACTCTCTTTTATGCTTATTAATAACCCCTTTAAATTCATTTCAAGCCTCCTACAAAACTTTTCCTCTCCTTTGAATCGTTTGAAATGAGTCATGGTAGAGTTTAGTATTCATTAGGATGACTTGTTTATACCAAATGGTGAGTTATTTTGCTTAATACAAGTCTTCCATAAGTCTCACTTGAACCACAGTTGTATGCTTATAAGTTATGTTTTAATCCCACTATAAGTCTTCAATGATTCACTAGGATTCTTCTTTTCGATTATTTCAAACAAAAATTATGAGATTCGGTTCATGAATATCGAAGAAATTCAAGTTTATTTCAAGTTTTATAGGTTCACTTGAGTTTGATCCATATTTTTTTATTTAAAATAGAATTTTCAGTTTTATTTGTAATCAAGTCTTTTTCAAATTCATTTCAAGTTTATTTTCAATTCATTTTTTAGGACTTTATTTTTTTTTTTTTTTTGTTAAGTCCTAAAAATTTGACAAAATTCTCGACAAAG